>VUQJ01025692.1:6802-30133 GCA_015108635.1 Andinoacara biseriatus
TTATTTCCTCAAATGATTTTTTTTTTTTTTTTTAACTGACAATATAGACTCTGCTCCTTACAGTCATTTTCTGTTAAAATGTATTTTCCAGGTCCACTGCTCCGAGTTCATGGAGTTTGCAAAGGTGGAGAATCTTCATGATTTTTACACCTCCGTGGGGCATTTCCTCCACACTCAGGACCACAGAGGGTTTTACATCATGTACGATGCTGCCCTGCAGGACCTCACAGAGTTAATGAATGAACTTCTCCTCATCAGCTCACACTTCATCCGCAGAAATGCAACTAAACAAATCGTAAAAAAAGATTGGGCGTCGGGCTCGACAGCAGACATCGACTCCTGGGCTGGGACAGATGTTGACCGCGTTGCTGTGCTTCTTGATTTGTGGACGTGTGAGACTGAGTTCATGGACAGCAAAGTGCAGGTAGAGGGATGAAAAATAGGATTTTTTTTTTCTTTAGCTCTCTTCTCCTATGATCAGTCATTTCCTGTTTAATAAAGTTCAGATAATGTCTTTTAGAGCTGTAGTAGCAAATTGCATTGAACTTTATAGGTCTACAACTGAGATAAATTGAATTTTATTGAATGATGGGCTCCAGCTGCCCTGCAACCCTGAAAAGGATAAGTGGAATAAAATGGATGGATGAATTTTTGTGTTTCTGCAGCTTTTGAACTGTTACTATGAAGCCTACCAGCATGCAGCAGGGACTGAGGAGAAGTTTGCATTGGCACGAGTTATCACTGACATCATGCACAGGAGGCCACGGCTGGACCTGGACCAGGATTACTTTGTTCATGCTTACAGGGCAGAGATGAGCTGCATGCAGAGCCACCAGCAGCTGATTCGAGACATTCTGGACAATCAGGTAAACACTAAATGATGCAGTGGATTATATTTATATGTGAATCTGCAGAATACATGCTGATTTATCAGTAATGAATCAGAAATGGTTTCAGTGGAATAACTGTGGCGTGGACATGAGCCAACTTTCTAAGTTGTGATTGTGTTCATTTGAACAGATAGAGAGACAGCGACTGTACCTTCAGCGCATCTGGAGAAATGACTGCCAGAGCTTCCTAACCAACTTTGGTCGTCCACCTAACTATGTTCCCCAATATCTGGTCTCACTTGGAGGCAGCAGGCAAGTAAATACCGCTGTGGAGGAACTTTATCCTGCAGAACGCTATTATGTTGTACGTTTAACACCCACGTTATTCCCTCCTCATGTCCTGTTTATTTGCAGGCCTGCTCTGATGAATGTTTTCCTCCTAGAGGTCCATCCATCACTCTGTCTGGCCTCTGCAGTCTATCAAGGATTGGTTCAGGCTCACACTGAGCTTTGTCAGTTGCACCGAGCCACAAGCGTCACTGAAAAATGTCACCTCGAACAAAAACTCTTGGAGCAGGCACTGCAGAGCTGGAACAACCTGACTTCAGCTGGAGCCTCCTACAGCTCTCAAATACAAAAAGATGTATATTCTCTTCTTTCTTGGGAGTTTGTTCAGATTATCGTGCACACAAAAAACTAAATTCCAGTTTCTTTCCGTTGCTCTCAGCTGTTCTCAGACGTGTTTATCGAGGATCCGATTTTGATCCAGAAGGTGGGCCTGTCACTGGGAAAATCAGCAGAGGACTGCAATGAGACGCAAGAACAAGAGAAGCAGTTGCATGCTATGGAAACTTTGTCCAAGCTGCTGGAGCTCGTGACCATCCGCCATCGCTTGCTGGAATCAGCCTCAGAGACGGCACATCTGGCACAGTTAATAAAACATGCACAGCAGGGTTAACGGGTATCTACAATAGGGTCTGGACCATTTGATTTAATATTTTTAGACTCGAGCATGTTGATTTTTTTTTTTGTTTTCGTGGGAATAGCATGCACAGTTAAATAAAAGATACTGATTTAAACTGTCCAGTTTCCATTAGAGCTGCTGGTTCCCTTTGCTGATATGTTGACATTTATGTATAGCCAGAATGATTCTGTTTGAATTAAATGAGTAATATGATGTAACATTTTTCTTCACAGGTTGTACAGAAATGTGGCCTTAGAGCTCGGCTTTGAGGAGTTCCACCTGTATCTGAGGCCACTGCAGTTTGAGTTTACCGATCAGAAAGTCCAGCAGACGCCTGTTTTTATCACAGGAATCCTGAAGGAAGTCTGCTCTGGGGACAGGTTAAACACAAAATAAGTCTAATTTTCAGAATAAATCTTCCTTTGGGTATTTCTGCCTAAAGCTGGAGCTTTGTCAACCTTCTGTAACTAAAACGTCAGCTATATATTAAAACCAGGAAGTAGGTGTTTGAGAGAAGCTGCAAGTTCTTAAGTAATGTCAAACAGCAATCCAGAAATATGTCTCCCTGCTTTTCTACAAAGGCAGTAAACTGTGTTTGAAAGGAAATTAAAGCGCACTTTGTGCTGCAGGTTCACCCCGTCCCATCTGCCACTGAGCATCCAGGAACTGGACGAGAACCAGATCGGGAGGTTTAGCTTCAGCTCAGAGGAGGCAGTGGTCCATGTAAGATTAAAGTAAACAGTGAGGCTTATCGGATAATCAATTTAAAAACAAAAACTCTGTTCATATGTTTTCCTAGCTTTTGAACAAACAGAGTATTGAGAACCTCCAGGTGACGTTGGCCTGTCAGATTACACAGAAGAACGCCTTGATGAGTGCAGTCAAACTGGTTTGTCTTTGTCTCTGGGCAGAAAGTGATTCATCTTCAGCTGAGGTTTGTGTTGTATAAGCAAATACAAAACAATAGATTGAGGTACTTATATTTTTATTTTATTTTTTTGTGCTGGTTTATTCCATAACTTAGAGGGAAATTCTAAATGTGATGTGTGAGTGGGGGCCTCGGGAGTGTTTGTATTTCTACCCCTGCTTTTCCTGCACATGGTTCCATTTACATTTCATGCTCTTACACCTGTCTCCTTCCACATTCCTGCACATTTCATCTGTCTTGTGGGAACCACTATTTTCTCACACTATAACCCAGCTGCAAATAGAGGGTGGGACACGGCTTGGCCCTGGCTGCTTATCAATCGAGATGGTGAAAAGATTTTCTGCTCAGAGGACCTCAGAGATTTTAGAAGCGAGAGGATGTGGAAGATGAAGAGGAAGAGTTTTCAGAACATGAGGCCTTTTGCCTTCACTAGATACAGGACAGTGTAGAAAGTAGACAGGAAGGTGGGGAGAGAGTGAGAGGGAAAGAGACACAGGAAATGATCTGTGGCAAACTCAAACCAAGGCCTGTGCAGTGAGCTTTCACTACATGGGCTACCTGGTTAACCAGGTGTGCTGTAGCATGATCATCAATTCTGAGTCTGACAGTTTGAAGATGAGGATGGCTGACCATCAGTCAGCTCCAAAACAAGCCAATCAGAAGCCAGGAAGGGGAGAAAACTGGATTGGAATGAATGGCCTTCTTGCCCAAAGACTAAGTATCCCCACATGGGTGTCAAAATGGTGCAGCCAGGGTCAACACAAACTGTGTTTTTTTTCTTGTGCGGGACATCAAATCTGACTTTCAACTTTTCAGAAGATGTTCCCTGATCTAAATTGGGATCTAGATCCAGTAGCAAGAAAAATAAGAGCTGCAGAGTGTGTCCAAGATGAACAGGAAGACAGAGAATACATGCATCAAGTGCAACACAACAAAACTCTGCCCCCTGTGTTAAACTGGCTGGCACAAATAAGCTGCTCGTTTAATGAGGCTAAAATATAGACAGGCATGAATCGGTTTAATTTCTAATTCAGCTCAAAGAAGTAAACATCAGTGGTGATGAGAAATTTAACTTCCTTCAAATTATTTTTTAAGACAAACATGTTTTTCCACCCACAACTTTATGACTTTTTTTTTAGTGAAAAACGAGTAGCACTCGTACTGATAAATATGCGCTAAATTTCAAATATTAACTATATATGTGGTCTCTATTGCTTGGAATTGGACTAAAAATCTGTCAAGTATTTTTACTTTTTTTTTTTTTTTTTTTTTTTTTTTTTTTTAAAAAAAATTTTTTTTATTCTCTTTTTTTTTTTCTCCCCTCCCTTTTTTTTTTTTTTTTTTTTTTTTTTTTTGGTTGTATTGATTAAAAAAAATTGTGGTGAATCCACCAGATTGGCAAACACTGGCTGAGTAACAAAAGTGTGAACACCACCCAACCAAGGGTTAATCTGGTCCAGCCTGACAAAATAATACATTTATCAGTAATATGTATTCATACCCCTCCATACTAAACAAATGGTTGTTAAAATGTTCAGTTTATCTTCTTTATTATTCTCAGAGGGAGGACAAAGATGTAACATGTAACTCCGGCAGCCACACAGCCAGCCTGTGTGAAAAATCTAAACCTTGTCCCTCCAAAGCCTCCACGAGAACTTCCACAAAAAAGAGGTAATGACTTACAGGACAAACTACACTGACAGTGATTAACACGTAACACTTTTTTTGTAGCTCTTTAATATACAAAATCTCATTCGTTCTTCCAGGGCGATGGAAGCCTTTGTGTCCATCCAGCTGGAAAAAATGGGTCTGCGTGACGAGATGGTGAATTCATTTCTGAAGAAGAAACAGGCTGTGGGGGGGGTTATAAAAACCCTGGTGAGATACACGCAGCGGTAGATTCTCAGGTGGCTGAGCAGCATGATGAATGTGATTGGTTGCTCATAAAGTAAAATAAATTTGTCTCACTCTGCAGGAGGAAGCCGCAAAGATCAAAAGGGAGCTCATAATTGACTTTCTCAGGAAGTATGTTCACGTAAAGCAGCTGCATCCTTTTTGTTAAAAGACAAAACAGCCGACAAACTGTTGGAGCGTTGCTGAATTCTTTTCTGTGACTCTAAAAGTAAGGACTTAGGAAATGTGAATACATTACCTGCTACTGTTTCCTCAGATTCAGCACACAGATATCCCTGCACTGTGTGAGAGCTCAGATTGTCGGATATTACTACAGTCTAACTTTTCTTTTGGAAGACATCCCCTCGATTCGACAGTCACACTTCATGATTGGACAAACTGCTGCTGATCCCAGGTACAACCTGGGGTCACGACCTATAAGTGTGACAAAATATTTTTCACCTTATATTTGTGTCCTGATTGTAGTACGGTCAAACCAAGCTGTCTCCCAAACAGGATCTTTCAGCATCGACCGCAGCAGTTGTTGTGTCCTGATGGAAAAACACTCCTCAACCTCTGGTACATCCCCCACTTCACTGAAGTGCTTCACATGTTCAAAACACTTGACGTTTTGGTGAGACACTTAAACTTGTCACTGAAACTAATATTACGGAAGCACAGAGGGTGAAAGAGGCTATCAGTTTCTTAGGGACATGAATTATTTTAGAGCGGAGTAGATCTGTTTTTGTTCTTCTTGTTTCCAATGTCGGCGGGGGAGTGCAACATATTATCTGAACTTAATTTAGCACTCTTCTGCTCTGATTTCATCAGGCATGTGTTGAGGCTCTCCATCACACTCTCCAGATAGTGTCATCTCTTCATGACATTATTCATTACCTGATCAGCTACTGCAAACTGGGAAACAAAGAAGACTCCCCTAGATGGAGGAGAGGACATGATGCAGCAGGCTCACAACTGGCAGCTGACTGGGGAGGTGCTGAAGGCATTGGTAGGATTATTTTACAAATGAAGCCTTCCTAATAAGAGAGTAGTAATAGTCACGCCTTCATACTCTCACCAAATGAAGCCAGTTATTGTCGTGCACAAGGAGGAACCCAGGACCCACTGGTCTGACAGTGGGTCCAAGGATTTCATCCCGATACCTGATGGCACTCATTTGTCTCCTCGTCCTCTGGGTGCTGCGCAGGAACAGAGCTGCAGGAGATCCAGCAGCAGATCGACTCTCTGTCTGATCCCAGCAGCCTGCAGTCAGTCAGCCGCCTGCTGCAGCTGCGCAGGCAGGTCCTCCTGCTGCAGTTTGATACTGCAGTCAGAATCTTTGTCAGGTCAGGGTGAAACTTTCTCCATAACAACAATATTTAAAGACTGTTTTAACTTTTTTTTCTGTGTGGTTGGTTTTATGGTTTCATTTGTTATGAAGCTGATTCCTGTCTTCTGTGCCTTTCCCGTACTTATTCCCTTTTCCACGCATTAATGGATTTTTGTTTTAAATATATCTACTTAATAAAAGACACTTTCAGATCACACAAAACAATCATGCTTGAAGAAAGTTGTAGAACATACTTTACTATAGTCCCACTTTAGTGACTAATTCATATTGTTCCATTTTCCATTGTTGGGTGACGTGTGGTATTTGGCCAGTTGAAATATTTCATTAAATCTCAAACCTTTGGGGTGTTTATTTCCAATCCCTGTCCCCACATTTCCCTCCATCTGTCTTCTTTCACAATCTAACAAAGGAATAATACAAATACCTTTATAAAAAAGCATGATTATCTTGTTTAGGGAGGCATTCCTCTCCTCTGGTGATGTTACTTCCTACCAGAGTGTGAGTGACAACATGATGAATGCTCTCCCTCTGCTGAGTAGCTGCATCCAGCCTGATGCCCTCAGTCTCATGCTGCCTGTTCCTCGACCTCTGGAGAATCAAGGCTGCCAGGTGGTGATATCAAATAATCACTGTAGAAAAAATCCTAACACATGTTTTAGAAGTTTAAAAACACATGAAAGAATGAGAGGAAATGTGCTCTGTCATTTGTTTCTGTGGTTTTGTCTGCTGCAGGCACAGAGGATGTATCCATGGAGGAGTTTCATAGCCTGTCACGGACTGCTCCCCCTGCACGTTTGGGATGTCCCACCTATTGAATACTGCATGCAGGTTCACCTCCTCATATGATGTTTTCACCTGTTAATGGCACTGATGTTAGGTCCAAAAGGCCAAACATACACTGCCAATATTGTTATTTTTACAGTTGCAAAAATGGGTGGGGGCTCTTCTTTCTTGTATTGTTCTTAATACATATTCTCAAAAATAATTAAATTTAAAGAAGACCTTACTTTAAGCAATATGCAATAAACACAGTTGAGTTCAGTTTTTTTTTTTTTTAAATTCATCAATAATGTCTGCCTATGATGGTACAAAAGATTTTTGGTTATTTGCAGCTCTGTTTGAGCGGCCTGAGCAATCACAGTAGACTGCAGGCCAATGCTGCAATCCTTGGGGTCTCTCAGCTCACGGAGGACGTCCTGAGCAGTGGACGAGAGGCAGAGCCCGTTTGTCTCCATGGCAACAAAGATGACCTTCAGCATGACTGCACACCTAATGAAGTAAGGACTGTTTTTAAGTGTCACAACAATGACACTCGCTAGTTTGGCAGGGAAAGGGCAATGCTTTTACATTAGTAAATAAAAAATAAGTAAATCATTAAAACTGCTAATTAGATCACGTTAACCATTGTTTTTTATTGTAGGGAAATAAAAGCTGCACAGACGATGAAGAAGAACGAAAGATTGATTCAGTTCTTCAGGATCCGATCAGAGTCCAGTCTGTGCTGAAAGGTTTCCTCCTGCTGATGAAGCAGCTGGAGGTCTTCAAGGAGAGCTGGGCTCGAAGACGTTTGGGCATCGAAGTCTTCGATACACCCGCCCTGTATCAACAGTTTGTAAAACTTTACAGGTAACACTCAAATCATTTTATTTATTTATGTCAGAAGGCAGTTTGTTTTCATGATGAAAATTGTAAACATTAAAGACTCAAGATATTGTTGACAATAGTTGTGGAGCAATTTTTGGATAATGTATAGTGCATTTAGACATTTGTGTCAACAATAAAGCAATCTAATTAAGCAATTGTTTTACAGAAATGATTCACTCTGTTTTCAGAGCTGAAATCTTTTACCCCAGTATGAGAGCTCTGGCTAAACAAATAGGTAAAGAGCACCAGTATGAGGTTTTAATCTCTGGTAGCCAGTCTCTACTGCCCCCTCCTGGAGCTGCAGAGGTTGATGTGAAAGCCTGGCAGGTACAAGCTCAATGGAAACTGCACAATTAAGTCCTCATGTCTTAACAACAAGACCTCACAGCACTGAAAAATCTACTTTTCTCAGCTATACTTGCTGATGGAGAGCACAGAGTGTGATATGATTAGAGCACTGCAGAAGAAGATCAGCAGAGAGCTCACGCAAGCGCTTTCAGAGAGAACTCGACCAGATAATCAGCTCCCCACAGGTGCTTAAAAAACACTGAATCTACCTTTGAATGCTCATTTCAAATATTTTACTGGAATCTATATGAATGCAGTAATATAACAATGTTTCTGCATGTAAACAGAGCTGTGGAAAAGAAGTCAGATGAAGTACAGTTTGTCCCCTGAGCGGCCACAGATGGTGGAAACATTCATCCAGCAGCTGATGCAGGGAGCTGAGCAGGCGGATGGAGAGGTAGGGAACGTACCCTAATGGTGCTTTGTCTGCTTAAATCTTCTAATAATGCTACTCAAGCTTGTTTATATCTATGAACTTTCATTTTTCTTATTTACTACCAAAGGAAACAAGAGAAGTGATGATAATCTTAGTCAATTATTAACCACTTTCCTGCCCGCAAGAAGAGGAGAAAGGAGTGGGAATATGCTCCGTTTAATATGCAAACATGTGGGACAGAGAACACGAGGTGTTTCTTAGTATCAGCTTCAGGTAGAGATTTCATTTGACAGGTGTCTGAGAAATGATGGCTTATTTTAGAAAGCACAAGAAAAGGTAGCGGCCCCATTTCCACCTGGATTTTTCAGAGATTCTGTAAAAGGACGGTGTTAAACCATTTTTTCCCACAGAGCATATGTAGAGTAATTGACAGACAGTTTTGGTTGTCATCAACAAACTTCTGGCATAATTCTGGCTGGATATTTGACCACTCCACTTGGTTTTTCTGGCACGGCTCCAGCCACAAATTGAAAATTTGGAGCTTTGAGAAGATGAGGATGCAGCATCCTTGCCATTAAATCTATCAACTCCCCGTGGATGGGGGGGGAAAGAAGTATCGCTGCGTGTTGCTAAAGTTCCCATGCTCATTAATAACATTCCTGGCTGTTTCCTCTTTCAGCTCAAGGTGTCTCGGGACCATCTGCAGCAGTGTCTCACGCACCTCGGCTCCTCGCTGATGGAGCGAGAGCGCCACAGCTTTCTGCTTTACTCACAGTTTTATGAACAGATCCTGCAGCAGCACACTCAGCTTCTGTACCAGAAAGAACAGGTACATGTGTGGATCATCTTTTCATCTGATTAGACATATTATTGGCAGTTTATATAGAGCTTGTTTTTAGTCTGTCATCTTTTGCCATTTTAACTGCAGGATTTGAAAAGTCTGAAGGACACTCAGACGAGTAATACTCACAAAGAGGTATGCACAGTGATTCCTGTTTTTAGCCTCTTTGATTTTGTGGCTCGGTAGCAAAAAACAGAAGCTTTGAGCTGCTTTAGGAATGCCAGTCACGTTTTTGTTTAAAGCCCTTCTAGAAAAAGACTATTTTTGTGCTTTATTAATCCACAGGTGGCAAATTTATGCCGTGGGATGATGTTGGAGATCTCAGGCCTGCAGGCCCAAGTTGCTCATCTGGAAGAAGAGAAAAGGACTTTAGAGGACCAACTCAGTCTCAAATGCAAAGAACGCTACAACCCTCTGGTCCAACACCTTTTCTCTACCTGCATCCAGCTAAAGGTGAAACATCTGATCATGTTCATCTACGAGGGTTCTCATTCAAATAATGATAATAGGGGTACAGCCAGAAAAGTTTTGAATTCTTAGTTTTTAACGTTTTACTTTGTGTGTCACTTCATCTCGATGAAACTCACTGAAGCAGATAACTTAATGTTACAGGGAAGTCAGATACAAGTGGATACAAGAACTAAAAACAAGGTGTTGTTGCACTGTGATAGTACCAAGTTGGACCCCTTAATATCTGCCTAAGTCTTTGTATAGACATATATTCAACAAGGTGCCAGAAACATTTCTGAGAAATTTTGGTCCACACTGATAAATTGTAAATGAACTGGTACTTGCTGTATTTAGCACTTTTCTACTGTAACCAAATACCCAAAGTGCCCGACACTACACTAACATCACAGTCACACCCAAGATAGCAGTCATTTTTTCCATCACATCCTAAAGGTGAACATGGTCATGTTCAAGAAACCAGTTTGAGATGATGTTAATTTTGAGACATGGTGTGTTATCCATCAGAAGATGGGTGCATTGTGGTCATAAAGGAATGGGCATGGTTAGCAACAATACTCAAGTAGGCTGTGACATTTAAATGATGCTTAATTGATGCTAAAGTTGCTCCCTCATTAACAAGGGGTAATCACAGGTCTGCATATTTGATTTGGCAGATATTTATGCTGGATGCCCTTCCTGATGTAATACCGAGGAGCTTTGTGCTTCCACCCAGAATTGAACCAGAGACCATTCATTGTTAGGCGAATGTGTAAACCACTACACAATGAAGCTATAAGTCATCTAAAGTGTGCAAAGTAAATATGCTCCAGACCATTACACCATCACCACCATTACTATTTTTACAAGGCAGGATGGATCCATGCTTTGATGATGTTCATGCAAAATTCTGACTCTATCATCCAAATGTTGCAGTAGAAATCGAGACTCATGAGAACAGGCCTCGGTTTCCTACTCGTAGCTGACAGGAGTCACACCTGCTGTAGTATACTGCTCCTGCAGCCCATCGGCTTCATGTTGTGCATTCAGCATCCCATATTCAATGATCATTTAAGTTGCTGTTGCCTTCATATTAGCTCAATGCATTCTCCTCTGCTACCAACAAGGCATTTTCACACAGAGAACTGCTGCTCACTGAATATTTTCTATTTTTAGACTATTTTCTGAAGTCTGTAGAGATGGCTGTGTGGGAAAATCCCAGTAGCTCAGCAGTTTCTGAAATACTCAAATCAGTCCAGCTGGCACCAACAACCATGCCACATTCAAAGTCACTCAAATTGATGAAAAGTCTATAACTTTGGTTGAAATTCTATGCTTAAAAATAGCTGTTTCCAAAGCTGGAAATGATCTTGGAAAATGGTAGCCATTTTTTAAAAATTTAAGTGGCTAATGGGATTTTTCAAATGAATATCTCTAGATAGACACAAACACTAGTTTTGGTGTGTGTATCCATTTTTAACTGTTTCAGGTATATGCGGCGCGCTGTTGTAAATGTTCATTTGCTCTTCTTTTGCTTATTCTTTAATCAAATATTATTATTATTATTATTATTACAGTTTTTGATTCATTAAAGATTTTTTGTTGTTGTTGCAACACGTCTGGCTGTCAGGCCAGACTTGATGAGTATCCCCGACAGATGGAGCGAGATATGAGTGTGATGGTGAATAGAGTACGCGGGGAGGGCGTGGACAAGATCATCAAACTCAAGAAGATGTACGGCTGCAGCAAAGACAATGATGGACTCAACCTCACACAGTTAAAAGTACAGAACTTTTTTTTTTCTATTTATAGGCAGTTAAAAAGAAAAAAAAAATTCAACAGGATGTGTTTCCACTTTCATCCCTATTATTTTAAGAAGGAAGAAGTCCATGAGTTGAACCTGGAAAACAGCCGGCTGACAGCTCTGCTCTGTAAACTGAGGGCTCTGAGACGCTGGAGGCAGGTGGTTGACCAGGAGAAACTTCACAGACAGCTGCTCCAAACCGAGCAGGTCAGCGGCAGGATGAAGCAATATTCAGCAATTAGTTTTACTGCCTGCAGGAAGGAGAAACGAGCTTATTGAGTGAAAGGGAACAGCAGGACCTTGGTGCCACACGCTGGTCATAAAATGTTCTTAAAATAAAATGCTTGCTACACCGCAGGGTTTATGACATATTACTTTTCTTCCTGGTTTTTCTTTTTTGTTTTTCCTCTAGAGGGAGGTTACCACTCGTATCGATGCTCTCAGAGTGAAAATGTTAGCAGAGGAGAAGGTGGTTTTTCTGCAGGAGGAGCTGGACTTTGCACAGCAGGCACTGACCCGCTGTCAGGCCGAGTGCAGCAGCACCAAGAAGCTGCTCAGCAGGAAGGTACATGCGCTCTCTTCCACACCTGCCAACAGGAACATTATCTGACACTGCAAATACTCAGAAATTCAATAAAACTCTTAAATGTATACTATGCATTTCTTAAGGTTGGTGGGGGTGCTATTACATTACATCAGAAGCAGTACAGGTTTATTTTAAAATGCCAAGATCTTTGCCTCCTTGCAAATCGTGGCACAATATATTGCAGCTTTCCCAGCACTCTCTTCTGGTCTTTTTAGAAGACCACTTGGAATTTTTCATCCTATGACAAAAAAAAAAAAATCCTCTGGAATACATTTAAAGATTGAGTGGAGCCATTACTTTCTAAAGTTACTCAAATGACATCTCATAATTGTCTTATAGAGATGCTTTTTTTTTAATTGAAATGAGAGAAAACCCTAAATTACTTGCAGAGACAGTCAGAAATGCTCTCATCACACCTGTTAAGAGATTTTAAGGTCAATAAAGCTCCAGACTCGGTCCATTTTTTTTTTTTTGTCCAAATCCATTATTTGGACTACTATCTCATCCTGTGATTGTGTGCAGATGTCAATTTTGCAAGGACAGTACTGGGACACTTTATGGGGCCTCATTGCACATGCTGACCAACTCTGAAGTTTTGTTGCCGTTGACGTCCTGATTCATGCTCTTCTGATTCAAAACTCTGCATTTAATATTTTTATAACTGCCAAAGATTTCTGGAAAAGAAGCCTGGATGTATTCACTGACTGTTTTCTGATCCTTGCTCACAGGTGGAGGAGCTCCAGGTGGTCAGGCATCGGTCTGCACAGGAGTCCCGCAGCAGACGGGAGCTGGACACTTATCGAGTGCAGACCTTGGAACAAATGAGAGTCGACGTGGAGGACAGAGACAGACAGCTCAGGGCCCTCGGTGAGCAGCTGGACAGAGGCAGCAGGATAAACAGGCTAGAAAGACAGCGCAGCGCCAACGAGATCCGGCAGGTCTGCATGTTATCTTCATTAATGTGCATTTGTCTTATGTGCCTTCCAAAATATCTAATTTTTATGAACTCAAAAAATCTGACCAGAGGATTTTAAATGACTCTTCTGAGCACAAAAAAACAAAACAAAATGCCAACACCTGTATTTAAGTAACAACCAAAAGGTATTTTAAGTCATTTAACCAATAAAAATCTAAATGACACCAGTTAATAAACTGTATATCTGTGTGCAGTTCAGATGAAGGCAGATGGACGACTTTTTTTTTTTTTTTGTTCGTTTGTTTGTAAAGATGTTCCTCCTCTAATTGTGTGAAAAAGTAATTGCCTCCTAAACCTAATAACACTTGGCAGCAAGAACTGCAATCAAGTGAAAGGCAATGAGTCTTTTACATCGCTGTGGAGGAATTTTGGCCCATTTGCAGAATTGTTTTAATTCTGTAAGTTTGGAGGGTTTTTCAACATGAACGGCCTGTGTAAGGCCAGGCCAAAGGATCAATCGGATTTGAGTCAGAAATTTGACTAGGCCACTCCAAGACTTTAATTTTCAAAATCTTTTAGGACCACCTCCAATGTGACAACCCACCAGGGCTAAATACCTGGGAAGAAACCTCTTGGATGAAAGATCTTCATGATGTCTCACCTTTGCAGCAGAAAACTGTCCATTTTACCGTCCATTTCAAACATTTGTCCTCCTGGCCTTGTGTGCTCTGGCTCAATCATAATCTGTTTGCCGTAGTAGTTGGGTCCACAGTAGTGCTAGGCAATATGGACCAAAAATAATATCACAATATTTTTAGCTGAATGGTGATATACAATATATATAGTTTTTCTTCCCAAAAGGTATAAACAAAAAGGCACTTGAGTCACACGGGTACTTTTTTTTTTTTTTAAACATTCAGCTGTAGAGGTACATGAGAAATTGGCATATTTAAATAATAATGCTTCTCAAATAAATTAATGCTGTTTTCCCTCCATAACAAAACACTCAGTTCTGCTATTAAAATTTTATACAGAAAAGATACTGAACAAAAACAGCAAAAGGCTGATTTATTCTTTAAAAAACAGTCTGCCGTCAAGTAGACTTCACCAAAGTACTTCCTCCTGTGTATACTTCTGTACAGCCAGTACTCTGTGCAAATAACAAATTTAACATGTAAACGGACTGAATGAACTAAATTCTATCCTTTAGTCAGAAAGTTTTTCGCTAGCTCAGTAAATCCACAGACATATGCACCGACGTATTACAGCAACGGGTCCACCTGCTCAATACGGCGTCTACCTGTCCGCCAGCTGCATCACGAACACATGAAAAAGACTCACTTCCGTTATTAAGGTCATGTGACTTACGGTACAACCCAACAGCCAAGGTACTCTTGGTGGTCCGGGCGACGCCAAAGCGTAACATGGCAACAGCAGAGGATTTCAGGTTTCCAGAACTCTCTGACGTCACTGGAAAAACTAGCTACATTTGTCGCTAGTCGCTAGGGGGAAAAAGCCTAGCAACAAAGTCACTAAATTGGCAACAGTGCATGACCCACATGAGCTTAATCCATTGCGTGGTGGACTGACATATTTACACCATGAAATTTGCATATCATGATATAATTTATTTTCCCGGACAAGATTTTTTTTACCGGTATTATCGTGAATGATATAATATGGCCCAGCCTTAGTCCACACCAATTATGGTCTTTGATATTTTTAGATGTAAATCAAAAATCCACTTTAATGTTACAAAATAATTAACATTTTTCATTTTATTAGACAAGTTTAAATTTCACGATCATTAGAGGAATGAAGTCAATATATTTCTTTCGTGCAGTGATTTAATCAGGATACTTAAATAACAAACAGGTGTTCACACTGCAGACAAAAGTGGCCCAAATCTGAATCTTTATTTGAATTTTTGGCTTATATGCGATTCTAAGCTTTTATAACCTGATTTGGGCCACGTTCATATATGGTCCTAAATAAGATACTGATTGTTTTTTTGCTCTGGAGCTTCGGGCTGAACAGTCAAATCAGAATTCGTCCGACTTGCCTGCCCTGAGTGCCTTTCCGCAAAAGTCTTGTGGATTGGCGCTTACAGATACAGTTTAAGCGGTCCTTCTCATTCTGAAATTTTGGATAAAATCTATTTCACTAAATTAGCTCATGTCACAGCTTCACCACAAACTAGTGTTGGCCTCATCCTGGTGTTAGAACTGTCAGGGGATCAGAAAGATTCAGCCTCTGAGGATATTGAATATCATCACTAAATATAAATCCATCTGATGTTTGTTAAGAGTTTTTTTTTCTGGATTAGCAGCAGGAAAAAAAAATTAAACTAAAACTTTTTATAACACTCTGGGTCCAGGTGAGGGGCCAGCTACAGCAGGAACGCAGCCTTAAACAAGAGGCGTTTCAGCAGTTGGATAAACTGCACAACCAGGTGAACGGTATGGAGGTAGCTCTCTCCAGAAGGGCTTCAACAACAGGTAAAGGACTTCTAGACATCAACACAGCCAGACATTATGATAAAATGTCTTCTGATACGGACCAACAGCTCACTCTGTCCTATAAGATTTTCTCTGCTTCAGATATTCTTGACATTTCACTTTTACTTTCTCTTTATCGGTTGTATCACAGGTCAAAGCAGGACTTATTCCACGCTGTCAGTCAGCAGACTGAGTACTAGAAGTCCCCCAGCAGGTACTGTGCCCATCACAAGATCAGACTTGCCTTCATCTCAGAGCAGTGAAGCAATAATGTAACGCTGCTTATGCGATTCAGGAGTAAAATTGAAGCCATCTAATTATCTAGATACAACATTTTTGTGAAGACATTTTAAATTTCTTTAGATTATTATTTTATATGTATTATATGTATTATTTTTCACACTGCAGTCAGTCTCACACTCTGTTCTATTTCTGTCTACACAGTTCAACACTGGAACAGTCGGCATTCAGCCCTGCAGCCTCACAAACTACACCGCCCATCAGGACTTTGCAACAGAGCCAAGAGAGCAGAGTGCAGAAATAGCCAAAGGCCATTCAAACCCCAAAACAGATCTAAAGCAGTGAGTGAACTGGAGTAAACTCTGTTGAAGAGGGCAAGTGCAAGTTACGTCATGGCCAAGATCCAAATCCTGCAGCCAGGTGATGGCCACCAGGGCCGAATGAGGTTTTGCAGACATATGACCACTAACCACATGATGTTAACTTGTGCACCATTTTGGACGTGTGACAATCATGGTGATGACGTAGAATCAAAAAACCAATACCCCAGTTAAACAAGCCTGATTTCATCCAGCAACCGGAAACCTTCAGGAATCAATGCCAGTCAGTCGGGGAATATGTTTCCCTGGCAACCAGTGATTTCATCGCATCCAGTGTGACTGACAACTCAATGCGTGTCATGAGAAACCTCAATACAAAGTTAGCTCAAGCTGGGCTTCAGGGCCTTTGGGTATTTTGGGTCATGTGTGCCGTTAGTCTTTGCTTCATGCTTGTGAGGTCAGGATTCTTATGTTCCTTGTTGGCTTTTTTGTGCTCGTTACACTTGATTGATTTTTTATTCGTTTCATTGGTCTGAGTTACATTGTCAGAGGGAGCCTGCAGGGGAGAGCTGCCACTTTCTTTTGATATCCACCTTTCTCTCCTGTTTTTCCTTACTTTGTTGAGGTGTAGGATTGTAATTTTTCTTTGTTAGTCAATGAGGTTGTATTTCAAGTTAGGGCAGTTTGTTCTGCTGGCCTTGGCTCTCCCTGAAATTTATTTATGCATCCTTTCTAACATCCTGACAATAAAGCATTTCACACTAATCCTGATAGTCTCTTCTCGTTTTTCCATCTTGTATTATGTTACTCCTTTTATGCCTAACAGGAGGCTAGTAAGATGTTTTAGCATTTGTATGAACAAAAATTCCTGGTTGACGTTTAATTTAGGCCAGCCAGGCTTTTAATAAATTGGTGGAAAAACTGCTATGCTTCAAATGTTTTTTTTTTTTTCTCTAATAATATGCTATAGCACCATAAAAAACCCTCTACACTGACTTTAACAGTGGTGTAATTGTATGTGTGGAAGGAAGCATCACAGTATGAAAAGGTATACTTTTCTGTATCAAAATTTTTTTTAAAGAAAATACTAAATTTCTGCTTTAAGACAGCTAACTTTGACTATAATGTCAATAATTGATGTCAACAGTAGCACCTTCAGATTTATGCTCCTGGTGGTCCAAATCACTCAGCTCTCCTGTGGCAGTCCAGTGGTGTACAGGTAGGAGACAGTTCCTGACTGGATTTGAAACGTCTGTCCTTGGATGTGATGGCTGGAGATCTGCTCACTGGTTTGGCTGATGGAGATGGGTTGGCTGCTCTGACTGCGGACATTAATAGCCTGGCTATTTTGTTCCCTGCTAACCTGCCCGTCCGATGTCTCCTGAGCAACAGCCAGCTGCTGAATCGGCTGATGCATCACCTGCAGCTGTTGGATGGGACGTTGCGTTATCTGAAAGGGCTGTGGAGGACCGTGATGGGCCTGTAGCTGCTCCATTGCCTCTTTACTCAGAGTGATGACGTGCATCTGCTCAGCCTGGTGCATCATCTGACCCTGCAGCATGCTGATGGTGTGGATGTGAGAGGTCTGGTCCACCACATCGCCCTGAGTGACCAGTGCCACGTTCTGCATGTGCCCTGGTGGGCGGGTGAGAAGGGTGAGTTTAGAGGGGTCTGACTGTGACGTCTCTCCCTCTGTGCTGATGAGCCTGATCTCATGGTCGTGACCTGGGACAAAGTTAATGTGGTCAACATCCTCTGTCACCACCAGCTGGATCTCCTGTTCAGAGCTGGGGGGCAGCTGGTACTGCTGCAGGTGAAGGATGTTTCGCACCTCCTCCTGTGGGGCTGCCGAGCCATCTTTTGCTGTGGCGTCCTCTCCTGTGGCACCTCTCTCTTTGTCGTGGGATTTGGTGTGTGTTTTTAGATTGTCCAGGCGTGTAAATGAAAGGCTGCAGAAAGAGCAGGTGAACGGTTTCTTCCCAGAGTGGGAGGCAACATGTCGCCGTCTGGCACTGGGGTCTGAAAAGGACTTCTTGCAGATGTTGCAGTTATAAGGCTTCTCACCCCTGCAAAACCAGATTGCGAAGCAGTTATAATCACATGACTCCTCCTGGGCCATATATTCATATAGCAGGGAGCAAAAACTGCTAAAAGTGGAGTGAATATTGAACTGTTGTATAACAACTCACCCGTGAATTCTGATGTGAGTCTGCAGTGTGCTCTTAGCTGTAAAACATTTTCCACAGATCTCACAAGTAAAAGGCTTCTCACCTGTGTAAACATTAATGCCATCATCAGCTGCTGCAGCAAGTGCTTCCAGATATCCAGATATCAAATAGCTGAAGAATGACCTACAGAGCTGTTTGATCTTACCTGTGTGAGTTCTCAGGTGCTTTTTCAGTTGAGCTGTATCCATAAACTTGTGATGACACTGAGCACACTCTGGTAGTGATTTGCCTTTAATTAAAAACAAATAAAAATTACATTGTTTAGCCTTTTGATTGAATACACCGAAGTGCTCCATTGCTCTTACGGTTTGTCCACATCTTACCTGTGTGAACTCTGTAATGGCTTTTAAGCTGCCTTTTCTGAGTGAAGGTCTTCCCACATTTATCACAATCAAACGATTTCTCTTCTAAAGAAACAAAACAGATCATAGAGATCAATATCACAACGTGAGAAACTGAAAAGTCGGTTCACTGGGTCCTACCTTCATGGAGGTTCATGTGCTCTTGTAAGGAGTGTTTGGTGGAAAGCGCTTTGGAGCAGACATTACAAACAAATGGCTTTTCTCCAGTATGCATGCGCTGGTGAGCCAGCAGGGTGTGCTTCTGGGTAAAACTCTTCCCGCAAACCATGCAATGGAAAGGCTTCTCTCCTGAAGGAAAAGAAAGTAGTGCTACTTTTACAGGTGCAGTATCACTGCTGTTTAATTGGTTCCTTTCCCCAGTAGAGATGGTCAGCTATGATGGATAAGGGGCTACTTGTAAAACTCTTGTCATTCCTAATTAGATAACTTGCAACATTTTGCTATTATCTCAATTAACAGTATGACATTTAAAAAGTTAGATATTTATTTATGTTGGGGTGGGGGGGTTAAAGTTCCCTTTAAATCACAGTGTGATTACCTGTGTGAGTCCGCTGGTGAATCTTTAAAAACAGGTGGCTTTTAAAGACTTTTCCACAGTCCTCACATCGTGCCTCAGTGTCAGGGTATTTCCTCTTCCTGCCCCTCTTCCCAGGCTCTTTGCCTCCTGCTGTGTCACTGCCCACCTTGTAACCCTTAAATTTTACTGGTGGTCTGATTTTGCGTTTGCTCTGCCGGCTTTGGTGTGCTCCGGGGTCGTTATCTCTAGCTTGTGACTCAGTTTCTCCTGCCTGCCCATCCTCTAACCTCCCACAGGGTGCTCTTTTCCCCACCAAGTCTGTTACAGGCAGACCTACACTTTTCTTTCGCCTCCCTCTGCTGCGTTTCAACAGCTCTGCATCCTCAGCTTTGTTTGCTTCAGCATCATCATCTTTGACCCCTGTTGCAGAGCAGGTTAGGTCAGTGAGCACTTTGACAAGGTCACTGACCTCCATAAGATGAGCCGTGGCCAGGAGCTGTTCTGCCGCGCTCTCTTCCACAGACACCTGGGCGCTGTAGATAAACTCCAGCACTGCAGCAAACATCTTTGCTGCCATACCGTCGAGCCGGTAGGTGGACTGATGGATCTGATCATCTGATGTGAACATGAGGGAGAAGTACTCACTGCTTGCTGCCAGCAGGGCTTTGTGTGCCTTGAACTGCACATCTTCTACAACAAGTGTGATGTCACACAGCAGGTCCCTTTTCCTCAGCTTGTTGAATTTGCTCAGGATGCTCTGTTTATGTGACTCTGAATGAAGGTTAGCTATGAGCGATGGAGCTGGACTGGTTGCTTTCTGAGCCATCTTTCCAGCAAAAACAACCACATCTGTCCCTGAAATAAATAAAAAGAACCTGTGAAAACAAGATGAGTGTACAGTTGTACAGTGTACACTCATCATGGGTGTGAATGTCATGGTAAATTGAAACTCTTAATGATTTCTTTGAACTCTTCTTTTTCCAGGGTAGAACGGTTGTACAGCATACATCTTTAATGACCTTAAAATACAAGAATTGTGTGCACAAGTTTAGAAAAAAATCTAAAATAAATTCAATCCACACAGGATCAAAGATATACATACAGTCTTAAATGTCCCTTAGCAAGTTGCACCTAAACCAGATGCTTCTGGTAGCCATTTGCAAGCATCTTGCACAATTCTGGCTGGATGAGACTGCTCTCCTTGGGAGAATTGGAAGAGTTCATTTAAATTGGTAGGTTTCCAGACAAAGACATGACTCTTGAGCCTGCTTTATCCATTCCAACCAATTTCCTCTCATCCGAAAATGACAGTTTGGGTTTTCTCCCAGACCTTTGCAAAATGGTGACACATTTGAATACCTTACACTTAAATTCAGTTGTTTGAACTGATGATCTTGGAGTCTGCACTTGTTTAGAAATGGCTCCAAGAGATTTTTCCAACTTTTGTAAATCTGCATTTCTCCTTCTTAGATCTTTACTGAGTTTTTTTTTTCTTACCCATTGCTCTGATTATCAGTCCAGTGAGTGTCAAACAAAGCCTTTTTATGCTGGCAAAGAGAAACCAGTTGTAGTCAATCATGATCACAAACGAGAAGTCTTGGACTTATCCTAGAACCTTCAGCACCATTTATTAAAAGAGAAATTGAGTGTATGTATATATCTGAGCCCGAATGTATACTTTTGACACTATGTGGATTACAGAAAATCCACCCTGGAAAAAAACAGTTCAAAGAAATAATTAAAAGCCCCAAATTTCCATGACATTCATGCCCATTTTATGAGTGTCAACATCTGACTACAACTGTATATAAGACTGGCTTAAAGTATCAGAGGTACAGTGTGCGTTTAAATGTATGAACTTTTTATTACCATTACTGCTTTACTCAATACATGATCATTGGAACCTGCATCAGTGTCTCCATTAATTAATGTTCAGTTTTTAAAATGACAAATGTTAATAACAGCAATTTCTCAGCACCCAGAGTGATTATGTGTATGCTGATAAACACTTTACTATCATATATGACTAAAAATTGTCACATTTAAGACATCAGACAATGGTTGGACTGTCCAACTGTTATGTAAGCATACAATAGGTATTATATATCTGAAATTAATTACTATTGGAGGACTCATGAATTTGTAGTGATGGTCCACTGATCTGCTAATCTTAACAAAAGTACCTTTGATATATTACAAGAAAATAACACCGAAATATAATAAATGCTGTATATAACATTGTCTAGTTTAGCCCAATGCCTTCAAAATCAGTTCTCACAATCTGAAACTCTGGATAAAGCCACAAATGCTCAAATATTGTAGGGTCTTTACCTACAATATAAAGCGCACTTAGGCGACTGCTTGTTGTGATATGGCGCTATATAAATAAAACTGAATTGACTAGTCAAACCTGTGAATGGCTGACGGGCCTATTTTTGGTGCTTAAACCGATACTTTGACTTTATTTTCATTAAAAACATTTTTTTGCACTTGTCACCGCATTCACCCAAAGTTCAGTTTGGCCTTAGTGATGACTGCAGATGAATGGATGTTAGCAAGCAAGCTAATCGTCTCGAAACGGGCCACAAGCAGCAGAAATTGCAAATACTGCGACCGATATAGTGCCTTAAAGTAGTGAACTGTAATAACTTTCCGACTGGTGACAGGGGATGAACTGTTGAAAGCGTGCAAACCGCGGTTTAATTTGAAGTAGGTAGCTTTTAGGACCTTACCTTCGCTCGCTGGATTGACGGAGAGCGTGAATACGAACCACCTATCGCGAGATGTCAAGTTCTGAGACACTTGCACACAGCTGCTGCTGTTTCGTGAGAGTCGCTGCGTCGGTGTATCGGAACTCCTTGCGTAGAAAAATGGCATTGAACAATTTGTAGGACAACTACTTATTTGTATATTTATTTAAAATTCTAAACTGGTGGCTTAATAAGAAATAATTTACGCAAACATAACGCGGTAGGAATTTGCCCTATAAAATAACTGCTGCATTTAATGAAGAAACGTTTTTCAGGACCTGCACGTCCAGAGAAACACTGCAGACCCTCTCTTCTATTTTTAAAAAACTTCCTCTAGTGACAGCTTTCTGTGCGGGCAAGGAGGAATTTTATTGTAAGTGGGTAAATGAATTTACCTTGGCGGCGCTTGGTGTGTATTATACAATCTAGAGCTTGTAGAAGCGGCATTTGGTGCGTATGATTTTATTTTTTTTTAGTCTATTTTATTTTCTCCAAATGGTAGATTTTGATTTTTAAAAAATGTATTTTAGTGTTATTGCTTGTCTGTTTTTTTTTTTGTTTTCTTTATGTCTGCACCAGAACTTGACATCTCGCGATAGGTGGTTCCGTCTGCACCCGAAAAAAAATACAGACGATTCATTTATTGTACTGCTAGTTTGTACATTATGAAAAAGAAATTAATAAGATGATCCTAATGACTTTAGTTTGGCTGGTGCATTTGCTCGTAAAACCTATTTTTTTTACTCCATATCTCCCCAATCCCCTCCAAACTTTTGTGGGCAGAATAAAGCACTCTTTCCTTGTTTTCAATCCCAGCCTCACTTCCTGGTCCTGCTCCCTCGAATATCGGTAATATTGCTTTATGGTCTCCAAGAAAGAGCATAAAGCAATATTACAGGCATTGGAGGATTGAGTTACCTGAGCTTTGAAACATAACTATAAAATCATTGCAGGACATGCACACTAAATAATGAAATTAAAATGATTTTGTCACTCGTGAAGTTGTTCAGGCTCTCCAGAGGCAAACGTCTCAGGGGTCAGTGGAGTAAAGTTGCTGCACATAAAGGGTATTTTTTTCCTAGTATATAATAATAGCACAAGCCTCACAATCAGGACTGTTACATTTTATACTTGCTAATAAGATATTAAGATTAAGAATATTATCTGGTTGCACTTGGTGAATTGCTCTCTCTTCCAGTTTGAGACGCAGAGCTGCCGATGATGAAAACCGTCAGGGTTGCGGTGGTGGGAGCCGGTGTGATTGGATTCTCCACTGCTGTGTGCATCATCGAGGCTCTTCCTTTCTGCTCTGTTACTTTGCTGGCTGACAAGTTCAGCCCGGACACGACCAGCGATGGAGCTGCTGGGATTTTGTTTGCAGCACAATTTCCAGGTAAGAAAACAGTGTCTCATTTGCACTACCGCTGCACCACATTATGCAAAAATATGAAGGTAACTATTTTATAAGAGAAAATTTGTAATGCATAT
>VUQJ01025708.1:11812-23483 GCA_015108635.1 Andinoacara biseriatus
GGGGGGGGGGGGGGAAAAAAAAAGGGGGAAGAAGGGGGGGGGGGGGGGGTCGTGATCCACAAGGGACATCTGTAGGAGAATGAGGAGCCAGTTTCAATTACTAATGAGGAAGAAGGCAAATGGGTGATGATTGGAAGGAAGGAAATCGGATGTAATCAAGTGCTAACTAGAGGAATGAGATATAATTTTTTACTTTGAACGACGTAGGCTCATTCAATAAGACATGAAGGACCAAAAGCATGAAGTATTTTGGTGCTGTATAATTTAGATGAGTTATTTTAAGCAATATCTGCACTTCTGTATGTGTCCTTTTAAAACTTGACCCCTGTTGAAACGGTTAACCACTAACCCTGATTTTAGATCAGTAATGTGAATATTCCTAGCTCTTAGCAGTAATCTAATCAGCTTAATTATCATGTAAGTTGGACTGATCAGTGTTCAAATAAGTCAGATGAGACTTGGGTTAATTAGCATACAATCCCTCTTCAGTTGATGTGGTACCACTATTACATAGATGTAGTGGATAAAGAAACAGAAGCCAGGTAATATTAGAAAACGCTTTTTTGTCTCTCCACTCATAAATTTGCTGGGCACTAAGACAAGCCTCTTATCACTAAAAGGTCATAAACCAGCTTGAGGGGGCTGTTAAACGTGTCCTCTGGCTCTGTCTCTCTCTCTCTCTCTCTCTCCCCCCCCAACTTCACTGCCATGCCAGCACATTTACTGCAGGATAGGAGTTCAGATCATTGGCACCCACACGGTCCATCAGCGATATGGGAACTGAGCCACAACGAAAGAAATAGGTTTGGGTCGGAATCCTGCTAATGATGACGAACACTCGAATCCCGAAGAAAAAAAAATCCTTTAACAACACGCAAATGGTCAAAGCATATCCAAGGAGAAATGATGAGAAATCGATGTATAGGAAGATTCAAACACTTCACGGCCTCATTTAAATGAGTTACAGCCTCACATCTTGTGTCTTACTCGACCCTTTTTGAACACTGAGCAGTAAAACTGCAAATCTAGTCCTTTTTTCTCTTTTATTTTGACCCAGCGGGAACACGGTGATTAATTACATCTTCGTGCATTGTCTTCCATCTGGCAGGGTTACTTATCTCCCCAGGATGAATGACTATTCAAACTGCTACCATTTCTGTAGTAGGATCTTTTGCCACTAAAAGTGTAATAATTTGAGCCATTTCCTGCAATAACTGAAATGATTTTCTTATTAACACATACATTAGCAGTGCATTTCCCTATCTGCATAGACAGCAAAGCTATTAGACCTCAGGGTATTCTTAAAATTGAGTTAAGATAAACAGTTTATGGAGCCTATGGTTAGAGGTTTGACCGTGAAAAGCGAATTCAAGATTTACTCACTTTTCTAAGAAGAAAGAGTTAAATTATTGCTAAAAAATTACTACCTTACATTCTGAAGACTAAAATGTTGTCTTACTTGCTACAAAGCGATAACTTTGTTTGGTCTGATATGACCGTTGGCTAAGCGTGGCTAATGTTGTCAATGTTTATCCAGATATTTCTGTGTGATTGCTTTTTTATCTTATATCTAGCATAAATGGCAACATCAGTCATCCCAAGGCTCTTTATATTGTAAGGTAAAGACCCTACAATAATACAGAGAAACCACCAGCAATTAAAACGACCCCCTACTTGGCGACAGTGGGAAGGAAAATTTGTACCCATCTAATGGCTGCTTGAGGATGCCTCCAAAAGCGATTCAATCATAACAGAACAATTATAACTTTATCTGCTTTAGCTAAGAACGTTTCTGGTCATCATAGTTTAAAACTGTGGCAGCAAAACTGTTGAGTGTATTAAACTGAGAAAGTCTGTACAGTACTCTGTTAAAATCTTGAGTCACCCTATCTTTATATTTTGCTAGGAGAATGGGAAATAGGTGTAGTTAACAGCTGGAGAGAGTTTGTACAATTGTAATAAGTTTGAAAGTCAATATTTGGGCAGGTCCAGCGTCTTTTACTGATGTATGTTAATGATTTGAAGTATTTCAGATTTAGATTCGTCACTCCTGGTGACTTGTGGCCACTGATTTTCAGTTGAGTTCTTGTGTAATTTGGCATACCTCAGCCTTTTCTCCCTGTTTCCATTCCTTAACAATAGCTTCTTGACAGCCGCCCCTCCTCCTCGTTTCTTATGAGGCTTCAGATGGATCAGCTGAAGGGCCAGATGCATCTCTCAGGTCCTGTCTCAGGACTTTGCTGGATTTTTTTTTTTTTAAGGACGTGACTTTCAGATAATGTTCATCTGCTAGTTTTTTTTTAGGCCTGTGATTTCTTTTGTCCTCGACTTGTCCAGTTTCCTCAATTTTTTTTTTTTTTTTAAGGACAGACTCCACATCATGCGAAGATATGCCACGTTTTCAACTAATAGGTCTTACTGGTGCAAATATGCTATTTTATGAAATACAAAGAACTGAAGGGTGACTCGAGACTTTTGCACAGGACTGCGTATTGCTGCATGTAGCATCAACTTTTGGTTTGCAAGACAAAGGCTGCATTTCTTGCAAAGCTGTCTCATTTTAAGGACAAAAGACTGGAGTGAAGAAGCTGTAAATGCTGCACCTGATACTCCTTTTCAGCTCAAATTGTCTTGTGCGTGACAAACTGTCACTTCATTTAACCACACGTCAGATGAAAACTCACCCAAACTGCCCCCGTGTGCGCCGTCACTTGATACGGCACATGCTGTCTTTGGCATGCCTCGGTTTGATGCTGCTTCAAAGTACACACTATATACCAATGTAAACACTCACATGCCCCCTTCTCAACTGCAGTGGCAGTCTTGTTTAATGAGAATTGAGAGAAGATGGTCTCTAAACGAGCAGTGAGCTGAAGACAGTTAAATAAACAGGTGCTGAAGAAGAGGGAGATAAAAGAAAAGCTTGAGATTGGGGGATGGAGGGAGAGAGGGAGAAGGAGATATTTGATCCTTAGTTGAATGAACACTGTTGAGTTATTCATGCCGCCTCAAAGAGAAACTTCAAAAACAGCGGAAAAATATCATACATCTCTCATCTTCCTTTTCTTTTGTGTTTGCTGAGAGAAAACCGGAATGTAAATCTCAGACCACACTGCTGAGGCGCCTGTTTTAAAGAATACACTTTTTCAGGTTCGTTAATTGTTTGACTTTTGCTTCTTCTCTTTTGTAAGAAAACACGTAGCTTTCTGTACGCGTTATTATCGCTTGTGAATGCAAAAATGAACAGGAGCGATTATTCCTGCAGACCACTATCAGCACAGATTTCATACACTTTCTTCATGAGACTGACAAGTATTTGAAATTACTGGAATTGCTTTGATTAACTTAAAAAGCCAAAAGTTCTTTAAGAACGCATTCTTAAATAAACCTAAATAATCTTAAAGTCTCATTTAAGTTTACCTAAAACTAAATACGTTTTAAATAGTAAGCTACCAATTTATTTTGTTACGCAATGAAAGAGAGAGGGGCGGTGAAGAGCTGAACATGGAAGTAAACGGTTGTTTATTGCTTTGACATGAAATGAACAATTGGATGGTGCTTTGGGCTTTTAGAATCCACATAAGCTTTTTTTTTTTTATCATTGTTTTCTTTCTTCAGCCGCAGCACAGACATATAAAAGCATACTTTGCTGTAGGTTACAGACAGTGTGACCTATGAATTCATGTAAGTAATTTCATCAGAGGCCAGAATAATTTTAGTCAATTTGTCTTTCTCTGCAGTACATTAAACACACTAAAAAGACATTCTGGTCTTTCCAGTACTGTAGCTGAAACGGTTGATGAGGAAAAAGACGACAGCAAGATGTTCAGGGGCCAAAAAATGTGTGGGCTTACTGTTTCTCCATGATGATCCAAGAGCTCATGAGTTTTAATTTCCCGTGAATGAATCAAGTAGATGCAACCAAAAACTAAAGGTAGTGTCACAGCAGACATGACAGAAGCCTTTAATTCATTAGGAAATCAAAGAAAAAGGCCTTGGTCTCCTCATATAAACCATAGTTTTGAAGTTAAGTGTACTCAAAGGAAAACCCAGAACTTTAGAAATACATGCTGGAGTGTCTGGGGAGGTATGGCGAGGGAGTGTCCAGGTTTTGATATAGCTCGTTGCTCGCCTCAATGTGTCTGCAAATATTGAATCAATGAGGCACCATAGCACAGAAAAACCCATATGTAATTTCCCCCCAGACACTCCCTGGGCCTTCGCCTGTTTGCACCCAGGAGAGCGCAGCATTCATGTAATAGTCACTCAACTGAAAACCACGAGTGTGGCAGCCGTGCTGCTTTCTCAGACAGATGCTACGCACACTGAAGCTTTAAAGTATCTGTTTCTCTGCGCCAGTAGCTCTTGGTACATGTAACTGTAAGAATATTGCAATGCTTTACTAAAACTGTACTGTGTAACAAAGTGGGGGAGTAGGGAGAAATTGAAACATTTTTATTCTGTAGTATTCATGGATTCAAACGCAGCTCAGAATGTGGGTCACATTAGATTGAATGCCAATTTGCCACATGTGTCAGGCCTGAAAAATAGATGATTTTTCATGCAAGCAGCAAACAACTGGAGTTTCAACAAGGCGAGATCAGCTGCGTCCACACTGCAGGTGCAACAGTCTAAAATAAAACTGCTGATTTATGTAATCTGACGTGTGGAACTGTCTGGATAATCATAAAAAAATGCTCTATGACAAACAGACACGCTTCACTAACAAAGTCTAGCTGCAGTCACAATATAAAATATCAGGAAGTATGTAGGGCACATGGGAGTGTGACAAATGCTTATAAATGGCAAGAATTTTAATATAAGCCATCCTTGTTGCAGTGGTTTGCAATTTGCTTGAAAGTTGTTTTTTTTTTTTTAACAAAGTGTTTATCATGCTGTGTATTTATTGCTGTTGCTGGGAAAAGTCACTTTTTAATGAAATGGCAGTTATTGCTGGAAAATGTTTGAGAATTAATGTCCTTCAGACATTCGACTGGTTGAACTGAAAAGGAAATCTGAGGTTTTGCCTTTAAAATATTTTGTCTTTATTGTGAATTCAAGTTCTTATTTATCAATTTTAATAATATTTTCATTTTTTGGGAAAACAACGAATCAAACTGTGAATTTATATTAGAGATTTCATCAGAAACATGCAGATGCCAGAAGATTTCATTTTTTTTTTTTTCCTGAAAACATGTTTGCACTGTGACATTTTGTCACAAATGTTTAATTTGCTTTATTGGCTTACCGTGTCTTCACTGTGACAAGTTTACAGATTGTGTTTGGCTTCCCTTGTTTGCTATATGTGAAGCTCAAACATGTGCCGAGCAAAGAACATGTACTCCAAGTTCTGCATTCAGTTGTGCAACTTGAAACCGGTGGCACGCAATGGTGCAAGCTTACTCACACACACAAGTCTTCTTTCTCAACAGTGTCTGAAAACTAATGAACATTTCACTTGATTATCACGTGGTTAACTTTTAACGCTTCCAAAATAAACTGTTGGGACCATAATAAAGATATACATCCTGTTTATTTCAGCATAACAATGCCAAACAATGTTGTGCAACTATTCAAACATTGTAGCTTATGTTGCTTTACAGTCACATTAGGGGACACCGTTTGGAGACCATGGCACTACCCAAATTATTGCGACCATGTGCAATGAACTTGTGATCTTGCTGCCTTTGAAATTAGTACTTTGAAGATGGGGACATGATCTGTAACCGCAGTCAGTTGCCATCTTTGCAGTGACTTTGATGTGTCAAGATGATGATAAACGCCAGTAAGACTGAATCAGTCTGCTATCAGTTTGCAAATCAGTTGGGTCGAGTTGACAATTACATGCAATCTGTTTGTGGAAATACAGCAATTCATCTCACATCTACATACACAGAAATGCATGTTAAATAGAAATTCATTAACTGCTTATATTTGGAGTGTAGCCTGAATGTCATAATTTAGATTTTAAACAGAAATTCTCACAATTGCTGCAGGACGGTGATTTAACTGCAAACATACAAAGGTGCTTGGCAATCTCACCAGAGTACAGTCATCTGAGCCGAGTCCCCTATTGCAAAGAGAGACAAGTTGCACTCATCAGTGCAGATTGGTTCAAATTGATTGCAACATATTGGCAACATGTCTGCATTTATGAACTAGATGGCACATATTTGCACACCTTTGCCAGTCTGTCTGAGAAGGATTGCAGTTAGTCTGAGTCAGACCAACATTGTTTGGAGACAGATTGCTTCCCACCAGGCGACCTATGCAATCATCTTGTGATCAAAAGTGGTCGCCCAGAGGTTGAGGGTGTTGCATGCTCAACCTCTGAGCAACCGGTTGGTCACGACAGCTACATGCAGACAAGAGAATATAGTGCAGTCACCAGGCAACCACTGATTTTTCCTACTGTACTTGCGAGGAGGTTGTCCTATTTTTACTCTAGTGTGACTGAGCCATTAGTAAGTAAAAGTGTGTGTGCCAAACTGAAGTGTCTCCAGTTCAGGTCAGTCACCTATTAAACATTCTGGACCATTACAGCATGGAAAAAAAGGAGAGAGGAGTTCCCAGACTGTATTAAGCAAGAACTGGTAAAAAAAAAAAATTCAAACCTACAGTACTGGTCTCAGTTCTCAAATATTCCCAAAAACTGGTGATTGAACACAGTGGTAAACATGCCTCTACTGTTATTTTTAATTAATTAATTTTTTTCCTGTTTGTTTTGGGCTTTTTTAAAAAATATGTTGCTGCATCAAATTACAAAAAAATAAACATCCCGTGCTCAGTTTTTGATTTCTTTGCTATTTGTGAAAGGAAATAAGCTTTAAATGTTTTGCTAATTATCACATTCTGTTTTATTGACATTTTACACAGCATCCCAACTTTTTTTGGAAATGAGTTACCTGCGCAATTTGCATATCTCTGCCAGTTTTACAGTTTTCTGATATTACATCTCTCCAGCTGCACACCTGAATGAGAGAGGTGTGATGGCGGAAAAACGTGTTAAATTAAAAGCGTAAAAGTTCACATCGGTTAATCACGGAGTTTGTACAGTGACATTCATGGAGTGAATCACACAGTTAGGGATGAAAGATAAAGTTAAAAAAGTTAAAAAAGTTAAAAAAAAAAACGTCGCAAAAAATACTAACAAAGTAAACGTGTCATGTTTATTAAGAAGTTTATTAACACAAATATCCAACATATTCTAAATGGAGGATCTGCTTTTCAGTTCTACTCAGGTCCGAAAAAAGCTGCCATCTCTCCAGCTGGCATAACACAAATGTAAAGAAAAACCACCTGCATCGTGCAGAGACTCTGAAATGTCTCATTGCCAGCTCTGCCGCTTTCCCCTTGCTAAACTATGGCAGGTAATTGGAGGCATTGCTGTGCACTGTCATTAGATGGACCCACTAGTTAGATTTTACATTTTCAGGCTGCACACTGACTTTATGCACATGCTTTGTGTCCAGTTAACTCCAAGCTCATCCCTCTGCCTGAGCAGTAGAACCAGATGATGAAAGATGACCTAGATTGTTTTTGTGCAGTCGGGCTGTGTGCATTCACTGTGTGAATGTGTGTGTGACAGAAAACAAGGTGGCGTGTCTGGGAAGCTAAGCTAGCCTTATTCCCTCTGGCCATTATAAACAAAAGGCACAAACACAGCAATTCTCCACAGACTGGTGGAATTAAAACTTTCCAACCACTTATGCATCCCTAGTTTTAGGTGAACGCCTTTATATCTTTGCACAATGAGGCTTGCCAGACATTCTTGGCAGCGCCTCAGCGTACCTTGTATCCAACCACGATAATAAGGCGAGCGTTATTTTGCTAATTTTGCCTTTCTCTGGGGAGATCCTCTATCCAAATAGGGCAGCTGTGAATCTGTAAGAACTGCTTCAAAAGGCAAAGCACATATCCGAACCACGACAACATGCATCATCGTTTCACACAATTCTTATAACTTTAACTTTTTATTTTCAGTTTTTAATGATTCAAAACACATTTCTCAATTTAAATTGTGCCTTTTTTTCAAGTACTTTTACTGAAATGGGGGCAATTAGCATTAGTACAGTGCAACTGCTAATTTGTATAAAATAAAAGGTTTAATGCATAAAAAAATGCAAAGTGCACTGGGAATTTTACAGCAGTCATGTTGCTGTAAAATTTCCAATTTATAGAATGTATGATGTAAAATGGAGATCTTTTAATAACGATAACTTAATAAGGACTGTTATAATAAACGGAAGACAGTCAATGTTAACATTTACTCTGCACATTTTTGTTTGATTTCTAAAATCTTAAGGAGTCATGGGATATTTCTGTGTCAACATCACACTCCACTAACATCTGTGAATCTCAACTGCAGCTCCAGCCTCTCCCTCCCCTGTCCTGACACTGCACAACCTAATGCCTTTATCATGGGCTAAGCGAGTCTCCTTAAATATAGTATGTGTCTCTAGAGCTTTGTCAGCCAGCTGACAGCCTCTGCGCCACGCCACAGACATCTGCAAGCATAATTCAAATTTCCTCTGCTGACTGGCCCACAGGTCTAATTGATCTCAAACAGAGCAGGGACATGCATGCACACTTGGGCAGATACATTTTGTCACCTGGCAGACAGCTAAACATGGCCAAGTGAGGCCATACCCTGTGTGCACGTGCCGTGTGCACAGGTGAATAACTTAAAGAGTGTTCAGGGTCAGGAACTGTTAATGTGGGCAGAGCCTCATTTCATTTGCTATTAATGAATTGATTAAACCTTGAAATTTGACAGCATAAATCAATCATCATATTTAGTGTGTTTTTTATTTTTTTTATTTCATGAACTATGTTTATGCAACACTTTTGCCAATTATGCTGATTACATACTGCGGTCTCTGAAGTACTCTCTCAGTTTACTTTCTAAATCTGAAGCCATGTGTTGATGTATAAAAACAGGTTTCAGTGCCAGAGAAAAACTATTTAAATGGTGGAAACTGAAATTTTATTTCAATCCTGAGAAATATCATTTTGAAGGCTCTCTGCATGCAGGAGACTAAAAACACCAACTGTTAGTGCTAGATTGAAAAACAGACTAATGTCTGAGTGGCATCCAGCTCAATTTAGGAGTCAAGAGAAACAAACATGCTGTAGTTGTTCAATGTGGCTTCAGAACTACCAAATGAGTATTTTAAACTAATTTGCTGTATTTTAAGAAAATTATTTCTCTGTGTTGCAAAATTCAAGGACACAATCGTTTTCCTGACCAGTTCAATTCAGCAACTCAAACGGGGCGTCTGAAGCATCCCAGAGGGGATTTGCTGGAAACGTGCCCCCTGTTATGAAAGTTGTTGTACCATCCGTCGGGTCTCCCTCCTGTTTCTGTGAATATATTTCAGTTGGGATCTCCTCCCTACTCCTTTTGATGCAAAACTGGGTTGATCACCATTTTATGGGTGGAATGTTTTGAGTAAATTGATGCTTGAGAACTCTCAAATTAGGCTAAATGAATGCATAAAGCTGATCAGTTGGCCATAATTTGCAACATCCTTATTTATTTATTTATTTTTGGCATTTCACAATGTCAACAAGACTAATTCCTCAGCAAATCCTGCATGTGGCATCATTTTCGCATAAATATTTTACTGAATTTTGTAGAGCATAAACAAGCTACAAATCAGCACGTAATATTTATAGGGTCAGGTTATGATTAAAGATTAGTTGTTTGTACATGAATTTGCAGCAGATTTAATCCTCATACTCAAAGATCGTCATCTGCAGTAGTTATATCTTCACCTTTCTCTGTTCTAACCCAGTAATTGTCCTTCAGAACATAAAAGTAAAGTCTCCATGTTTTTATGACATGGGAGTGGAGAGGCGCACCTTTTTTATGACACAAGGCATATTGGTGGAAAGATTTAAGAAGCAAAGCATAACATGTAGGAGTCTTTGAGAATGTGATCGTAAAAATGAAGTCATCTGCACAGCCAAATTGTCTTCAGGTTACAGCTCCCATAACTGCACGAGCAAACTTCACAAAGCCATTAGGTTCTAAAGCCTTTATAAACAGAATGAGGGGAGTGCCCTTAAACACCTGGGGTGTCTTGTTTGTGCTTCAAGCACTGCTTTAAAACTCAACAGTAACCAGGAGGCACTCAGAGAGTGCGCATCTACGCCGAGGCACCACAATCCTCCTGATTGTTCTTCTGCACTGAAAATGTGCAGAATTCCAAAGAAATGTATTTGGATCAACACTGGTTTATAATTATGCCATAATTATTCTTTTTGGCTGCCATGAGCTTTGAGGAAAATCAATAAATTCTGATAGGGGAACATCTGGACAGTTTATTTAAGAATAATTTATTCATGAAATGGAAGAGTGGGGAAAAAACTAAAGGTCATCAGGACAGCAGCTATTAGAAGCTTCCAAATTTTGCCAATACATAATTTTAACTTTCAAGGTCATTCAAGGTCTCTGTTGTGTGCACACACACACACGCACACGTGTGCACACACACACACACGCACGCACACGCGCGCGCACACACACACACACACCAATGATTCCATCTTTAATCTGTCTTTAAAGCACACAAAAAAGTGCTTCACATGTAGGATAAATGTCTCATGTTAAAATAGGTGTACATGTTTGACCATATAGTTCATACAAATACAACTATACGTTTATAAATATGCACATGTGGAACGCACTGACATGAGCAAAAGCCAAAACGAAGGGCCACTTAATAACTTAAGCAAAAGAGTACGACGGTGTAAATTCTGACTTTTAAAAATTAATTTTAATGACGTGTTTAAAACAAATGTCTGATTTGGCTGATCTGAGAGATTCAGGAAGGATGTTGCAAAGTTTAGGTGCTACAACCCCAAATGGTAAATAAACTATATGGGAGAATTTTGTAAAGTTAATTCTTGATCTGAAACCAAACAGTTTCATCTGAATGTCCGTTTAAGTTTTAAGCTTTAAGTCACATCATATGATCTTCATCTACAGCTGATGTGCACATTTTATAAAGGCCTCTCATCCACAAATATAAGAATTATGTAGGATACATTTAGACTGTGCAACAAAAGAAGTAGCCAGTGAATAATTGTTAGTTGGCCATTGCCTGTTTAACAAAGTTTAAACTTGTGAAGTAGTTTTGAGATGTCCTGATAGTAAGAGAACAAAGTATCTTAAATCCTATCATGGACTCTTCCCACCAAAGAGAATTGTTTCCTCATAATGTCCAGTAACGCAACCTCATGTGTGTGCAGTTAGCCAGTCCAATAAATTCCCCATGATGTATTTTGGTCAGTGATACCTTCCGTGTATTAATTGAGAGTTATCTGGCACTGGTTTGTTTATCCTAAAGTGCAACGAAGAGCAGCTTTCAAAAAGACCCTGGGGCACCGTTATTTCTGCAGTTTATTGGTTCTTGTGTTTCAGACCTACACACACAGTGAGAGAGAGAGAGATGTTCAAGCATTCCCTACAAGTACTTGCTTGAAAGTATTGTCATGGTAAAAACCGAGACCCCTTATAACTTTGCCGACTGGCTGTTTTACTTCAAGGCAATCTGCATTGTATTGACTTTTGGGAATAAATGCAAACCTATTAATTCACCATCACAGGTTTCATGAGTGTGTGCACGTGTGCGCTTAGATTTTTTTTTTTTTTTTTTTTTTTTGG
>VUQJ01025719.1:8562-21593 GCA_015108635.1 Andinoacara biseriatus
TTTATCTTGCTGTTGCAGCCCTTTTCTTTAACATGTCCAACCTCTGGCACTGCAGGTGAAGTGCCGCTCGTATGAGAGGTCATGCATTCTGAAAGTGAGGGGCAACGCCTGCTACTGTTGCTACCTTTATAACTGTGATAGGTGAGACAAACTCTGAGAACCATCAAACTGCACCTCTGTGTAAGCATCAGAAACACAATGCAACCGGGTTTGCGTTATTCAAATAGTTCACTACAGGAATTTAGGGCAATTAATTTCGGTACACTGGCCGGTAATTTTTCTGCTTTTCAGTTATAATGTTAAAGTTGTGTAATAATAATATAGAAGGCAGGGGCCAGCCTGAAAATAGCATTTCAGACATGAGAAACAGCTCAGAGAAACTAAGAAGAAGAAAAAAAACTCTCCTAGACAACACTGGAAATTTCAGCTCTTTCTTGTATGAACGCCAACTCCTAAATCTTGGATATTTTAGCTTTCTATAAACTCTTAAACAAACACACAAAAAAAGAGAGAGAGCTTTCAAAATATTCTCCCCGTGCCTTCGGCCACGTTAGCGCTCATTCGTAACTGATAAAAGGCTGTCTGGAAATAATAAAGTGAGTGCAAGTGATGGATGGTGTCGGAGAGTCTGTGTTTTTCTTACCATTTTGGAAGTTATGGAATAAAACAGTCTGGGATATGAAGAGGAAACTACTATAAGAGCAATACAGCAGATATTTTTAGGATACTTAAGAACTTAAATAAATATAGGAATAAATGCCAAACACTGACTCTCATAGTAGGACAGCTGCTGCTTGCTTTCTGACCTGTTAGTGCAAATACTTACACCTGTGATTTTTCCTGCTATGTCAGCTTGTCTGCTGTGAAGAAAGCCTTTGAAATCTAGTTGTGCATGCTTTGCAGTAATAATTCAAATCCTAAACCAGCTGTCTTCCTCTTCCAGTGAATACTTCCAATACTACTTTTTGTTCACCGGGGTCAGCAGCTGCTGGGATGTTGTCCACCTGTACCGTCTGATGTGGACCTCAGTGGTGCTTAACACGATCGGCTTGTTCCTGGGCATTAACACCGCCGCCATCCTCGGAGCATACAAGGAATACATAGTGAGGAGCCCAAGAAGATTTGACTCTCTCTGTCAAAAATTATACATTGCCTGTGTTTTAACTGTGCTTTTCCCTTCTACTACATATTACAGCTTTGTAATGTTCACTAAGAAGGATTTGTTTCTTTAGCATTAAAATCTCTGATGTTTCCTGCAGCAGAAGCCTCCTCCTCCCATTGCTCCCAGCCCAACGCCAGCACCTCACATCCTGTACAACCCGACCCAGCACATGCTCACCTACTCCAATTTCTGTCCATCGGGGCAGGCTCTGCCCGCCTACCCCAACTATCCAGTATCCATGCAGGTAGGGGCTCAGATAAAAACTAAAAGAACCACTAAGAATAAAACAGAGATGTTACACTCCATTAGTTGCGCCTGTTCCAACTGCTCATTGATGCAAATATCTCATCATTGATCCCCGTAGCATCAGAATGGGACAAAAGGTGATTTAAATTACTTTGAATGTGACATAACTATTGGCTGGTAATTCAGAAACTGCTGATCTGCTGGGATTTTCCCACACAACCATCTCTAGGGTTCACAGAGGATGGTCTGAAAAAGAGAAAATATCCAGTAAGCTTCAGTTCCTTTGTGAGAAAATGCCTTGTTGATGTCAGAGGAGAATGCTCAAACTCAAATAACCACTCAGTGGATGTATGTTTCTGCTGCACTGGCACTCTAATGTAAAAAACGCTCGTAATGAATTAAAGCACGTTTCTTTATTACTGTTGTTTATCATTAATCTGTCCAGTGTGTTGGCTCATCACATAATACCTGCAAAGCTGATAAATTCCCATCAGCCTCAGCTTACTGTCACTTAGATAATTTTAGCAGCACACCAGCACATGCTGAATATGGTGAAAAGAATAACTGCTACACAACAACTCAAAGCACAGCTGTACCTCATAACACAGTCCCAAAGGGCTCCCCGTTTGGCTGCAGAATCTCCTCCGCTGGGCTTGTTTCGTATTAAAGCTTGAAAACAGGAATGCCTGGTAGGCGCTTCATGAAATGGTGCCATAAGTAATTCATCTTCCTAAACAAGGCAACCAGCTTAAATCTACAGATGTGCTGTCTGATCGATGACTTGGGGTCGATCTTTGCTGATATTTTTGTGGCTGCTCCTCGAAAACAAAACAAATGAAAGTCACGCTTCACATAAAAATGTCAGAAATAGCACTCTTTGGCTGAACTTCCACATGCCTTTGCAACCTACCACGCTCTGTCTCTCCTCCTTTCCCACAGTATAGCGCCAACCACCAGGCACCCGCTACTATCCAGCGGCTCCCTCCTATGGTAGAGCCTGCCTCTTCCTCCTCCTCCTCCTGCCCATCTGAGGAGAACCAGAACCAGCTGCCCTCTCATAGTCCCCCCCAGCCACAGCCTCAGGGAGCCACCCAGGACCCAGGAGGCTACATGCTGACCCCCAACGCTCCTGTCCTCTACGCATCCTCCTACAGCGCCTTTGAGAAACCTCCACCTTATGCCTGCTGAGCCCTCAGACATGTATGGAGACATGCTGTGAATGTCTTCACCTGGTCAGACTGAAAGTAGCACAAGACATTTCAGAGAGAGATTTAAGTTATTTAAATGCTGCGTTTCATGTGTGTCTAATGGGTTTCAACTGAAGCTAGACAGATATCTATGATTATGTAGTGTGATTAAATAGACATGAGTCATTTTACCATGTATTTATCAACAGAAACTTGCTTATTCACTTAGCACCGCACAGCAGCAAAAAGACCAGAAATGATGGGCAAACAGGTGGCATGGCTCTCTAACAGCACCTCTAAATCTGAATCACAGCTCGATTATTAAATGTAATTTTTTTTTAAAGGACAATAATTGCGAAGTGAAAGTGAATAAGCAAATTTCCCAAAATGTCAAAGTTTCTTTTAAAGCTGGCCTTTGGATGGCTACACACATACAGTATAAATACTGTAGTACACTTGACTGTGTTCCTGTAGTTGTTTCCGCTCTGAGTTGCAGAGACTGCATTGCAGGTCGTCCTGTGTCTTGTCTCATCACACTGTCTACTGTACAAGCAGTTCAAAGGGCTTTCCTGAGATGTGAACTGGAGAGTAAATTGTGTTTGTGTGACTCGTTTAATGTGCACTTTACAGTCAATATAACGTCTACGTTAGTGATTGATGCATGTCAACTGCTGCTGCAGCTATGAAATCCATTAAAGTGGGACCTGTAAGAAATGCATACATGTAGTAAGGGCTTTATAAAAACCTCACATGTGAAGGAGTTCAACATTGACGAAAATATGTTTATTTGCTGAGATGCACAGTGATTTTTATGGCAATATGAAGTTACTATTTGCAGCGTAAAGTCAGAAAAACTGGGCAACAGACTCAATCTGTCCAAAGCACCTTAAATGAAAACGAACACACTCAGAAACCAAAGTGTGATCACATTTCTCCACTTTCCACACAAAGCCAGGCAAACAGGTTTCCCTGTTTCTGCTCTTTGTGCTCAGCTTCGGTTTTCTCTCATCGGAAAAGCAAATAAGTTTATTTTCCACAGATGTTGAACTTTTTTCAGCGCTTCTCTTCGGTCTCTTTAAATTGTTTCACCTTAAATGTGGACTATGTGACTTCATGGTCCCATAATCTTGTTACATTCATAAGCAATAAAACACACCTCTGCTTAAATCAGTGCACGGCGCTACATTTTGTGCGTGTAATCAATTGTGACTGCTGTTATTAAACTTTAGAGTGCGCCTGTTGTGTCAATTTCCAGCTCACATGCTTTTGCATTTTGCTGTTTTAATCCATATCTTTAATATTCTGGGCCCAAAATTTTTAACCAAAAAATAAATTAATTTGAATGTATCCACAAAGCTTGTGTGAACTTTCTAATGAAGGTGACACAACCTGTTACCCTCCCCAACTGCATAGAAAATGGCAGATGCTACCACTGAGTAACAAAAAGTCTTTAGCTGAGTCCTGCAGACACTGAAGGACCTCAGTCTCCTCAGATGGCGTTGACTCTCGCCCTTCTTATACAGGACGTCTGTGTTTGTAGTCAAGTTTAGTTTGTTGTTGAGGTGAACACCCAAGTACTTGTAAGAGAACACTGTCTCTAAGTACCACTCCCTTTGCCACAAAGCTCTCCAGGCCACTCCATTTGTGAGAAAATGTAATTAAAAGCAGCTTACTTTGATAATAATCAAAACATACAGCAGCCCAATAGTCCAAACACAGATCAAGCAGACTAGTGATTCCTTTCACTAATGGTGAAAGGAATCACTAGTGCTGTGTTCCCATCTAGAGATGTTGTAGCTCAGATGCATTTATTGACCTCGTTAGCTGAAACTTTGATCCTGTAAGGTCATCAGCTGTAGCTTGATATATATGACAGAAGATAAGGAAAAACCTAATAGGTCCACTTTAGGGATTCCTGTGTGGCTTTACACGTTCTGCATGGTAAACAAACAAATTCAGTATTAAAGAACAATGTTTGTTACTAGCAGTAATCACTATTGCAACTTTAAGCTCGGCGATGATGAGAAGTGAGGATGATGGGAGCGTCACCTTTCTTACAGCCATGAAACGCTGCTAGTCTTGAGAGCCGCGGGTTTTGAACATCAAGAACATTTAAACAGAAGCACACGAGGTACAGCTGCGTGTTTTCAAAATACAACTTTACTCCGTGATGTTCATACAGCTGCTTTTATTTATTTTTAAATAGGATTTTCACTGCCGAGGGAAGTTAAAACTCAAAAAGGCAGACTTCTCTCAGCATCATACACATACTGGCAGTTAAAGTGAAAAATAAACACTACAGTTCAAGATACATCACATGATTTAAAAAAAAAAACAAGTCAAGCTCTATATTCGGGCATTCACTCATCAGAAAACTATAAAATGATACATTACACAGGGATGTAAAATAACACTGGAGCCCTTTTGGCATTTGCTCTACTGACATTCTTTGTTTTTACTGTGGTTTGATTTGCTGAGCACCTAGAAAATCAAATTAGTCCCTAAAGATTGATGCTACTTTGATCCCTGGCTATTGCTCTCACAGTCTCCCAGTTCCCTGGTTGAAGTACGACTTGTCAGACACCTTGTTTTATTTTTTAAGAAGCAGATGAAGTTGAGAGACTCTGATCTTTCTTTGAACTTTGGATCAACTTAAATGTGCCTTAGGGGAATATAAGGTAGTGTTTGCTGTCTTTTATAAAGCATTGTACAGTCACTCTATTTACATATTCAGTATATTACAGCGCACTCTTTTCTTTCTCAGTAGCTTGTGTGGTGCGATTGATGCAGTGCTCTCTCCCGTGTGGAGAAGACCCCTTCCTGTCTCCCTGTGCTTTTGTAGCTGGTCTACTCTCCTCAGGTTGGTATATGGCAGGTTTTAACTATGACTGGGTGATTCTGAAGGAAAGAAGGGGCCTTGGTAATGAACTGGTGATTGAAGACTGAGTGTTAGCATGTTAAAAGATGGCAATGCAGTGCATACACTGCAAAGAGACCATGATTTTATCAGAGAAGTAGTGTTAGTTTGTTGGGTCGTTACAGTGCTGCACCTTTAAGAAAGGATTCACCTGTTTAGAGGGAAGCTGTCAACAAGTGTGAGTTGGTTTGTTCATTTGTAGGCACATGGTTGATTTTTAAGGTTGCAGGCAGACATGGAGTGCTTCTCTAATCAAGAGGATATCAACAAAAATGGCTTTACGTGGCAGTCCATTTATACCTGCAACAATGTGCAACGATATCTATAGAACACAAAGTTGTGCCTCATACCACGCCTTCATGGTGTGGCGAAGGAGGAGATTCAGCTTTAAGGGCAAATGGGATTTATTCATCGAAAATCTGAGCACCTGTTCATATATTTTCTCTGAGTGAAGTAGCTGATGTAGGACTATCTTTGTAGTCCCCATGGTTTTATTTTTTTTTTCCATTTCACTGGAGATTCATTAGCACTCGATTAATTCAAGCTTTGGGAACGTGGATCTTAAGTGAACTGGATGCAAGCAACATGAGCACAGAGTAGTCACTGCTTACAAAGCTCCAGTTAGATCTGCGTTTAAGCACAGGATACCAGGTATAGGAGGGTGACCCAGGACCAGCCTTGTAGCATTGATCCCGATAAGGCCCTGCGTGTTCTTGTGAGCTTACAAGGCTTTGATACTTGGGCAGTTTTTGAGGCAATGCTGTGCAGCATATATTCCCATAGCTTTGTACAGGGGATGTTACTGAGTGGCAGAACTAACTTAGTGAGTCACAATATTGAGACTACTGTGGAAATCCCTGCCACTGCTTCTAGGCAGCAGTGCCATCATAGTACAAGGGAGAAGGAGGGAGGAGGGGAGGGAGGGTGATTCTGGGCTAAGGCTCCAGCTGCACAGACATATTCCAATCAAAAACATCTCCCCACCAACCCTAAGGTTTTTATAATTTTTTTTTGTTTTATTTTTTGGACACTATCATCCCCATTGCCTCAGTGAACTGCTTATGGATCTGTTTTGGCTTATTCAATGGGCGCTCACTGGCGAGAGTCCAGCAGGGGGCAGGAGTGCGAGCGGATGTCATTGTGTTTGTGGATAGCTTGGTCCAGGTCCAGAGACTGTCCGTTTACGCTGACCTCCATACAGCCGCTGTAGGGTGCCGACACCAGCGTGGACACCAGGGGAACATCTGAGGGTGGAAATAATAACCGGAGAGTCAGAAGACAAGTGTGACCCAAAGTGTACAAACAATATTCACAATGACAATTTTACTTAGAGCACATTAGATCATGTAAACTCAATGTGCTTATACCCGTGTAGGTTTACAATGCCTTAAGGCAGTAAAAATATAAAAATAAAACGGCCATTAAAGCCTGTGTGAACAAAAACGTTCTGAGGCTGTTTTTGAATGTAAGAACAAATGTAATTGATCTCAGGTCAGCAGGCACCTTGTTCCCAAGAACCGAACCACAGTAACTGAAAGCACCCTCAGCATATTTGCATCTAATTCTAGGAAGAGTTAAAAGATCTGCTCCTGATGACCTGAGAGGTCTATTATTCAGTATGTGTCAGCAAAAATTCATCAATATGTCGTCATGTTTTTCTTTTGTTTTTATAATCGTGGCACAAAATCCGTATCATGTTGTTCTTTCAGCTGTGGGAAATGTGGAAGCGGATTCTAGCTGCCAGGCAGCAGAAGTGATGTTTAGAAGAAACCAAAAAAAATAAAGCAAGACAGATTTAAATGTTAGTTAGTTATTAGTTAGTTAGTTATTCACTAACAGGGAATTTTTCCAGTCTGAACACAACAGTCATGCAGATAATAACAGAAGCCGATTTTGAGTCTGTGCATCCCTTTATTAAGATAACTGAATATCTGCAGGCTCAGGTGGCTCTGTAATAAAAAAATTATATCTTTATTGAAATTTTCTTGTTTACCTGTGTATTTTAGTAGTTTAGTTTGGAGGGCTTCATTGTTTATCTCACCGCAGTTGTAAATTATGTTTCTCTGTAGAAAAAAAGATTTTTTTCTATCTTGGTATATTTTCTATACCAACACTATGGTGGCTCTGAGAGGTCAAATGCACTCCAACCTAAGAAAACACCAGCAAACATAATGCAACTTCTTTTGGTGTGGTACCTAAAGATGGTCTGTGGATGTGTGCACACCAACTTTGCATGTGTGTCCTCACCAGGGAGGCCTCCTATGAAGGTGCTAGATTGTGACAGGAGGCCAGTGGGAACTTCAGCATCTTCACTTCGTCCCAAACGGCCATCGACCAGCAGCAGTGTCTGGTTGCCTGAGACTGCCATCTGGATTTCATGACTCTCACCATCACACAAGGGTGCAGGAGAGCTGGCAATAACGACATTACCTACAGATACCAGAACAAACTAAAGACACACAGAAGGTCACTTTGCAATCGGCTTTAAACATGTGAGCAGTGTGAGCTATAATTTACTCACATCTCGCCACTCGTTAGTTACAGGATTATAATCAGCCAGAGCGATGGAGAGAGGCACTGTGTCCTGGTGAACGAGTGCAAACAGCACCCCGATAGCCGTGGTCGGACGCAGGGTCAAGCTTACACTCAGGTTCTGTGATTCTAAAGCGAGGAGGCAGAAGGAGATCAACAAAGACAACCACATGCGTTTACAATGAATACAAAGAGTTATGAAGACAAACATGCATGTACCATAGCTGATGTTGAAGAGAGCGAAGCCTGTGCCAGGGTAATACACCCCTGGATCCTCAGTGCTGAAACACTGCATGTTATCATTAGACCTAATGGTTTCTTGTATGGAGGTGTCTTCACCCGTCAGCCAGCGCCACTCCTTCATACAGCCGTCCAGACGGGGGTTCACCTGAGTAATGAACGAAGTCACCACAGTTAAGAAATATGTGAAGGTCTCTTAGATATACTTAAGAAAAAAACACTCAAACAAACACCTGATTGACAAGGCCATCCTCTCTGAAAGGGACTCCTCCCACAGTGAGATTGAGCTCATGCATCCCCTTCTTCAGTGTGAACAGGTCCCCATTTACTGCAATCTTCATCACAGCCTCCCTGTCAATCTTAATCACTAGGCTCCGCCCCTGCTCCTCCACCGAGATCTGAGATTAAAACCGGATATTTAACAAGCTTTCAATCACCTAATGAAGATAACAGACAGCATAGTACTGCTCATTTTGATCACCGACTGAACACTTCAACCTTTCTCCACTGGCCGTCACTGACGACGGGTCCGCTGCTGGTGACCCTGCTGACGGTACCGTATTTCAGCTGCAGCTCGAGCCTCCCATGGTGCATTGCCAACACAATCCAGGAGCTGTTTAGGTGACCTCCAGCAAAGAAGATCACCCCCTCCTGATCGTAGGTGCGGAAGTCAAACTCCGCTGAAAAGCTAGGCAGTAGGAAGATAGAGAGGTGTGAAAGTGTTGGAATGAGACAGTAAAACAAAAACAAAGTGGGAGTGCATATGAAGAACAGAAAACACAGAAGGGGACAGGAAAAAAAAATATTATTGTGGCACTCCTAATAAAGTGGAGAAAGATTGTATTTCATTGTTCATTATGCTCTCTTTCTAAGTAAAAAATGTATACAAACATGAAATAACAAATTGTACTGATTCATTGTCATAAGTTAACTAAAGGAGACCCACCAGAATCACTCGTCAGTCTTTGTCCTAAAAGTGTCTCCAAAAGGAGACAAGAGTAGCTGATGAGCATCAAAACAGAAGAGAAATTTCTCACCCTGTGTGAACTCTGCGGCGAAATCGCAGCCTCACCACCGGCACGCCGCTGAACATGCGGCCCAGATAAAGGGAGCGAGGGTTCCTCTTCAGGGACAGCGTCGTACAGGGAGTTATAGGCTGGAGGACAGAACAAATACACAACCAGGGTGGAGATAAAGTAATGAGATACAGGGTTTGTGCAGAGAATGTAACTGAGCAGCCAAATTCTGAAAATACAGTGAGAAACCATTGGAGGGGTCACTTGTTACAGTAAAACAACATATACTAGTCAAGATTCTAAGAAAAGATTCAAGGCCGTTGATGTTGTCTTAATGACCCAGTGAAATTCAGTGCTTTGAGACCAACATGTAGCTTCTGTGTGTTTACCACAGGGTTTTTTTTCCTGCCGTTCCCCCCAAAGGAGAATCATCAGGGCTGTGATAAAAAAAATATCTGTAACCATTTTTTTCTATTAAGTAAGGTTGCACAGATTCTTCCTTAACTTTAAGTTTTTATATCTAGTCTGTGAGACCAAGTGTGCTTAAAATTGCATTTTCACCCCCAGGCTTGTTTAGGCAAGAAAAAGCTACATGTGGTCTAAAGCATGTACACTACATTACCAAAAGTATTCCCTCATCCATCCAAATCACTGAATTCTGGTGTTCCAATTACTGGGTGTCATGGCCGTGCAGCTGCATCCAAGCAAAGCATTGGACGCAGTGGTGTAAAGCACGCTGCCACTGGACTCGAGAGCAGTGGAGACATGTTCTCTGAAATGACAAATCACGCTTCTCCATCTGGCAATCCAATGGACAAGTCTGGGTTTGGCAGTTGCCAGTAGAAAAGTACTTGTCTGACTGCACTGCGCCAAGTGTAAAACTTGGTGGACGGGGGATTATGGTGTTGGGCTCGGCCCCTTAGTTCCAGTGAAAGGAACCCTTAACGCTTCTGCATACCAAGACATTTTGGACAATTTCAATCTCCCACCTTTGTGGGAACAGTTCAGGGATGGCCCCTTCCTGTTCTAACATGACTGCGCACCAGTGCACAAAGCATGGTCCATAAAGACATGGATGAATAAGTTTGGTGTAGAAGAATTTGACTGCCCTGTGCAGAGTAATGACCTCAACCTGAAAAATTATGGGATGAATCACAACAGAAACAGCGAGCCAGATATTCTCATCCAGCATCAGTGTCTGACTTCACTAATGTGCTTCTGGGAAAATGGTCTCAAAAAATAAATAAATAAATAAAATAAAAAAAATCAGACAAACACGCTCCTAAACCTTGTGGAAAGCCTTCCCACAAGAGCTGAAGTTGTTCTAGCTACAAAGGGTGGGCCAACATCTTCATGTCTAAAGTATGGCAATTAGGCATGAAACATCACGTGTGGTGATCTCCATAAAAGTTGCTCAGGAGCTACTCCTGGACTGCAGACTCTACTGCTTTTAGTCCTGCACTAAGTTCTTCACCTTCTTGGATCGTTTGTGTCTCTTTTTTCAAATTTGGGCTGACATCAAACCCTATGGATTAAGAATGGGATGCCACTCAAGTTCATATGCGTATCAAGGCAGACGAGCAAATGCTTTTGGCAACATTGTGTAGCTTTTAATCAACATTTAAGAACAGAAGAGGCTGGTTAATGTCACTGTTAATGTATTTCACCTTACAGCTCCTGAGGTCCTGCGCCAGCTTCATGCCCTGGCGTCCATCGCAGAAGCAGCGGAGACTCCCCAGAGTGTTTAAACACTCCTCTGCACACACATCCGTCTCACACTCATCCACATCTGACAAGTGACAGAAGGTTGGAGAAATTAAAGGGAGGGAGAGCTCAGAGTGATGACTGGGACATGAGAAAATTACAGAGAAGCAGAGAGTTCATAAATTTATCAAAGTCACATCAGCAAAGAAATCAGTCAAAACATAACCCCACAAGGATCAACAAAACATCAGATCCACAGGAATGCATGATTTATAAAAAAAATAAATGAATTTAAAAAAAACATCCGGGAATGCAAACAACACTTAAGTGGCCTTTGATGGTGACTGGATGGTATCGCCACGCTTCATATATAACCTTACATGGCCATGGGCAGCCTATGATAAGCATTAAGTCTCTAAGGAGGGACACTTGAGGTTATGAAAAGTCTGGTTTCCAGTACATAATAAAACAGCACATGAGTAATTTATAACTTTGATTTAAGTCTGCAGATTCTTTTCCATGTTGATTCAACAGATCTGATGTTGCGGTTAAGTTATTGCAGATATTTTGGAAAACAAAAACAGCACAAAAAAAAAAAAGTGTCAGATCAGATTTGTGTATATCTATGTTGAGCCTGAATCCAATAACTGAGCTCCAAGGTAACTAAGAGGATTATGTGAGATAGCTGTCGTCCAAATCCTGAAATACAGGATTGGTGTGTTTTCGCTTTACCACATTTCCTTTGGAGTCATTATTATCAATTACCAAGGAAAGGTGAATCACTGGCTCGGGCTGTGCGTTTACTCCCTGAATTAACTGTTTCTAAAGGCATGAAAACAGACTGGCTACAGGCAGACAGTGACCCGTTACCTACTTGCAGAGAATTTCTCCAAATGTCTTTGCATTCCTTTCTTGACCCTGCAACGCAGCTGCACCGAGCCCCGCTGAAGCTGCTCCTCAGTCGGTTCCCATTAAAACTAAGTGTGTTTATGTGTGTGGTTAAACACACTTACCAACGCAGCTCTTGGTTTCGTTATCATAGACATAGCCGGTATCACACAAGCAGTCATAGCCGCCCTCCTTATTCTCACATTGTGCAGTTCCACACATGCCCGCGATCTCGCACTCATTCACATCTGAAAGACACAAAAACATTCTCAGCTCGGAAACTCCAAGTGTGGATTAAATTCAGCAGAACGGTCATGTCTTCACCAGAAAGGACTCTCAAACATTTCACAGGAAAATATATCAGACAACCAAGTGGGACTAATTTGAAGAAAGGAAACTTAACCTGGTCCTGATGTGCTAACCACATTAATCAGAGTGACCAGAACTACTTATATATGCCTCAAAGGAGCACACAATTACATCAATGAATGGATTGTTTGCATATTTAATAAAAAATATATGTATTTTCCAACTTGCACTGAAATAAATATTTATAGAAGATATTTAATCACACGTGTAGTTTGAAGTCTTTCTCAGAGAATTTTACTTCTATCTGGGGAAAGCCGGAGCTATAAATAAAGCTATGAGAGTTTAAACAGGGGTCATTTGCAAAACATGAGCTTGTAATACTTTGTTTTCTGCTTCATTTGTTCACTAATCAAAGCCACATGTTCTTTATGGACTCACAATGATGGTTATGGACAGAATAACACTGCTGCTGAACTGTTTCAGGGACTTCAACTGCAACATAATTACAAATATTTGGTTTAGTTTTATGTGTTTATTTGTCAGGGACTATGAACAAAAACACTGATCTCATAAAGAGGAAAGACGCCTTGTACCAGATTTAGCTGTTGGCTTCTTTCCGTTTGCAGTCTGTGGGCAGGCAGGCCAAGCAGCAGCCTCTGAGGCTGAAAACTGCAATTCCACTGATGGCCACTCAATCCCCATAGACTCAATAAAGTGTTTTAGCCTCTGCGGACAGTTTCCGCCATTAAAAATACATCTGAGAAAAGTGATTTATTTTTATCCATCTGGATACTGGCATTAGGGGCATGGCTGCTTTGATTGACAGGTGT
>VUQJ01025719.1:44984-66408 GCA_015108635.1 Andinoacara biseriatus
TTGAAGCAGAGATTACACCGTTAGTCCGGATTACTGCGGACAGTCGAGGCTAACGTCAGTGTTTGGTGTTAAAGCTTTTTCTATGGAAATGAAGTGACCCGACATTCATCATCATTAGCTGTCCGTCTCTCTCACGCTCACACACTCAGGAAAGAGCATTAAATTCTACAAACACACACATACGAGTGTGTTCGTGCGTGCGTGTGTGTGTGTGTGTGTGTGTGTGTAAAGCCCATTGGCAAACAGGGAGGTTGAAACAGTCAAATCAGGTAATCAGCGAGTGCAGCCATGTGGCAAGAAAGGAGATTGGCGCACACACACAGACACACACACACACACACACACACACACACACACACACACACACACACACACACACACGATTATCACTGTTTCTCTTATCTGATTTATAAAAAAAAATAACTCCTCTGTCGTCTTGTTTCTGTTTCTGTCTCTCTGCTGTCCTCCATAATAAACTCAGGAGGTTTTTTTTATGTCAAATGTAAGTGTCCACGTTCGAGTCAGTGCAGTTTGTGATGCACCAGCAGCGGGTCTTGGTCAAGTGTCGCCCCCTTATCCTGCAGGATCCTGAGGTGATCCTGGGCCTGATGGGAGTATAGTCCCTGCAGATGTTCAGTTTGTGGAGGGATGTGTGGTGGAGGATGAACCTCTCATCGTCCAACCCTGAGTGTTGATGCTGAAGCTCTACAAAGTCCGTTTTTGGCCTCAGGTTGTGATTAATCTGCCTCATGCTCAGTGAAAGCGTTCAGTTGTCCTTTTAATGTAGTTGGTTGGAGACCAAGAATAAAGAAAAAACATTACAACTATGTTAAACTATCAATTATTATCATCATTTTTATACTAGTTATCTGGGTCCACATCCGGGTGCCAGGGGCAGCAGAGAAACTCAGACCTCCCTCTCCCCTGCCACCTCCTCCAGGTCTTCTGGGAGGACACTGAGGAGTTCCCAAGCCAGCTGAGAGATATAATGAGCTCATTTCCACCCCTTGTATCCTTGATCTGATTCTTTTAATCACTATCCACAGCTTGTGGTGATAGGTGAGGGTAGGAGCGTAGATCAGCTAATAACTACACCTTCACTTTCACTCTCACCACAACAGATCCATCACCACTTCATAGGGCAAAAGAATCACATCGTCCACAGTGAGCTGAGACCTGATCCTGAGGCCTCCAAACTGGAAACCCTGTGGATGAGCCTAGAAATTCTGTCCCTAAAAGTTATGGATAGAACCGGTGGAAAAAAAGCAGCCCCAGTGAAGTCCAACAGCTACCAAGAAAGAATCTGATTTACTGCAAACTGTCACTGCTGTTGTGCAGCGACTAAATAGATCACAGCAATTGACACCCCTCTTCCCTTGAAGGCTCACAGACCTTACTCCCTTCACCTCAAACAAACAGTGGTCAACTCTGAATATCTCAGTAGGAAACCTCACTAAATGAGTCTCACTTAGCACCAGCTGTTTCTGAGTGTGAGTTGTAATTATCATCACTCTTAGCTGATAATGGATATTGGAATAGTTATGCTTTCCCATCTGTAGCCTAAAGCACCTTTGGTATTCTCTGTTTTCTTACTCATTAGTCTCATGGGGTTAATTTTGGTTGAGCCCACATTAGTCCCAGTTTTTTATGGCATAGTCATCTGTTGAGACTTAACATGGATATTTTTCGGGAGAACGAAGCCATGTTTCAGTTTGTGGAAGCCATACATTGCTTTTGACCAAAGTGAATGATCCCAGCTCACAATATTTCAGTCTCCGGATGGTGAAACCTCAACACTGAAAATAATGGCAGAGCTTAAGATAAAGCAGTGAATGAATAAATGATGGCTTCAGTGTCCACTGAAGCTTCTGAATAAAACCTGTGAAAACATCACCTGTGTGTGGTGTGATGAAGAGCCTTTCTTATGGCCCAGTCAAACTAGGCAAAAAGTAGGACCACAGCCTCCTTGTGACTAGGAAAATCTGCAGTTGCTCAATGATTTCCCTTAAATTTTTCTTATTCAGCAAATGATTGCGAGTAGTTGTGGTGACCAGCTGGTTGCCCAGAGGGTCCTTGTTTTACACTCTTAACTTCTGGGTGACCACATCTCAAGATGACCCAGTGGCAAAGGTTACCCAGTGGGAGGCAACATGTCTCCAAGCCATGGAGTCTGTCTCATACTGACTGTAGTGACTCTCAGATAGATTGGTGAAGGTCTGGAAAACATTGCCATCTAATTCATAAATGCAGACCCAGGTTGATTGCAATATATTGCAATCACCCTGGGTCAGTCTGTGCCAGTGAGCCATCGAACACAACTCATCTGTGGTACGTCTCCTTGCCATAAGAGACTAGTCTATTTACTAGCTGACTGTATTCTGGTTATGTTCCTGAATGAAAAGGTTGCTGAGCACTTGTGTCATTTTGTAGTTATATCATTATACTGCAGCATCTACATCATTATTTGTGGAGGAATTTCTGAATTTCAGTTTCAAATCTGTGTGGTTCAATTCAATTTTATTTTATTTATAAAGCACCAAATCACAACAATAGTCACCTCAAAGTGTTTTATATTGTAAGGTAAAGACCCTACAAAAATACAGAGAAAACGCAACAATGAGACAACCACACATTTGGCAACCGTGGAAAGGAAAAACTCCCTTTTAACTGGAAGAAACCCCGAGCAGAGGGGGTGAAGGGAGGAAGACAGGACAAAAGAAATGCTGTGAAAGAAAGCTACAGATTAATAACAACTAATGATTAAATTCAAAGTGGTGTATAAAAAGAGTGGGAATGTCTTTAAGACATTCCTGCAGTTTTACTAATTGATGTGTATCATCTGGCTTCATGAATATATAAAGCTGGGTATCATCTGCATAAAAATGAAAATGTATGCAGTGCTCTCTAATAATAATGCCTAAGGGAAGCATGTATAGTGTAAATATAATAGGTACTAGCACAGAACCCTGTGGAACTCCATATTTAACCTTAGTGTGTGAAGAAGACTCCCCATTTACATGAACAAATTGGAATCTATTAGATAAATATGATTCAAACCACTGCAGTATAGTGCACATATCCACACACTGATTATATTCATTTATAAATGATTCACTTGTGAAATAAATCATTACAAACTTCCCACAACAAAAGAGACACTTTACACACAGGTTCTTTATCTGAAAGGAGAAATAAGACAAATGCTTTAATCAACATTCTTCAACTGAAGTTTTGGAGCTTTGATTTTCAGCTGTAGTTTTCATTCATTTCTACTTTTCTTTTAATAATCGTGTCCTGTTTTTCTGCAGTGACTCAAATAGACAATGAACTCCAGCTGGTGTTTAGCTCATTTATTATTATTCATAAAATTCACATAATAAGGTAATGTAGTAGTCACAAAGGTCTTTATAAAATACAAAAATTTATAAATTTTGTTCCTGTTTTTCAATCTTTAAATTTATTAATGTCTGTGTTACATTTGGACAAAAACTTTGCAGTGGGACAGGTGTTTTGAGGGTTAATTTCTACTCTTTAACCCTGTGTAGATGGAAGGGTGGGGGCAGATGTTGTCATCTTCACAGGGAGGATTAGAGTTGATGTGACGGCCTTTTATGATCTTATTTATTCAGACTTTTTCATCTCATTGTAATTATTCATCATGTTTCAGATATTAAGGTTCATTTCCTGCTGCTGGGGCTTAAAGACAGGATCTGTGTGTGTGTGTGTGTGTGTGTGTGTGTGTGTGTGTGTGTGTATGTGTGTGTGAGAGAGAGAGAGAGAGAGAGAGAGAGACACACTTGAACGTCGCTCTGCATAAACGAGCAGATTAAAGATGATCGGAGGCTGAAAGCTCCTTCACAGGAATGACTTCCCCTCTCAGCGTGTGTGTCACACACACACACACACACACACACACACAGATGCACTGGCAGTAACCTGACAGTCACAGTGTGTAAAACTGGCTGTAAATCACAGTTCATAACATTTATTTGTGATCCAAGAAATTATATTTGTAACATGGTGGAAGGACACACAGAGAAGGAGACAAGGAGAGGAACGAAGGGGGAAAAATAGGAAATAAAAGGAGGAAAAGTATGCTGATTAAAGGAAAGAAGGGGAGAAAAGAATAATAAGAGGACATTAAAGGGAGGGAAAAAGAGAAAATACAGATAGGATAAACAGATGAGGAGAAAAAGGCGATTGATGGATAGAGAAAAAACACAAGAAGTGAGAACAGGAAAACAGGAAATAAGGGAAGAAAAGGGAGAGATGTAGGGAAATGAGACGAAGCGATGGATGAACGGAGGTGGTGTTTGGATGAAGAACATGAACGAGAGGAGGAGATGCAGAGCAGATGGATGGAAAGATGGATGGATGAGAGGAGGAAGATGGTGTGGAAGAGGATGGAAGGGGCGGGGTTAATTGAAAAGCCTCCTGAAGAAGTTTGTAATGAAAAGCAGCAGATTAACTGAGAGTGTGTTTAATTAAGATAAAGACTAAATGAAGCATTGTTCTGTCACTGCCTGATTACACACACACACACTGTAACACACACATACGCACACACACACACACTATAACACGCACACACACAAAGTGGGAACTGTTTGTTTGGCTACATTTTAAGACTAAAGCTGCTCATTGAAGTGAAGTGCTTCAGTTTTAAAGAGGCTCAGATATTGTGTGTTTTTGTGTGTGTGTGTGTGTGTGTGTGTGTGTTTATGCGCTCTGTGAGGTGTAACTGAGCTGTGATTAATATAAACACTGTTTAAAGCTCTCAGTAGAGGTCCAAACAGACACACTCACACACACACTAAGTTACTTCATTGTTTGCAACAGCAGAAATGAGGAGGACCTTCTGAACCTGCAGATGATAAGAACAAACTGAAATGATGATGATGTTTATGAGTTGCAATAACAAATTTCTGAGTTCCATAAGAAACATGATTTAAATGGTTTAGAGCAGGAATGTCAAACTTGATCACAGAATGGACCAAAATTGAAAATACAATCATCGGCAGGATTAACCTTTACTGAACAGTGTAAAACTGAAAATATTTTAATCTGCAATATGAATTTCAGTGACCATAATACAGCAGCTTTTTCCTCAACACTTTAAAAAAATATAATATTTTTCTTCAAAGCAACATCAGGGAAGTTTAGAACATTTCAAGCTGATGAAAATTTGGAAATTTCTTCCTGCGAAGCGTTTCCTGGTGGGTGATGCAGTGATGCAGGTCACCTGTACAGGTCTCCCTCTGCATCTTCTCCCGCATCCATCCCACAATTTCACTATTTTCCCTCCACATCACAGGGAGGGAAAAGAAACAGGGTTTACCTCCAACAGGTCCTTTGCCTCCTCCCTGTTTTCAACGTCCAGTTTTCATTTGGCCATTTTGGGGAGTCAGGCTAGCTTAAATGTTGCTGTAAAAAGTGCTGACCAATGTTTTTATCTGCTGACCACTGATCAGTGTGTCATTAGCAATGTGGGAAAATGGGTTAGTGCACAGGTCTTGACCTACACGGCAGTTGTTGCAGTGCATAGTCGGACTTGTAGTGTAAGTGGTGGGAGTACTATTTACCGGCGGGCCATTAATCATAGCCATATTAAATTATCTCAGAGGCTAAATATAATTATCTTCCATGCCCGATCTGGCCCACAGCCTTGAGTTTGACACGTGTGGTTTAGTGCTTTAAAAATGTTTTGAAGCAGTTTGAATTACACACAAAATGTGAAAATTGACTGAGCAAAAACTGTTTTAGTAAAGCCCAACACTGACTTTCATCATAAACAGCACAATCAGATTTCTAAATCCCTCATTCTGACTGAGATCAGGTAATTTTGTACATCAGACTGATTAAAGCACTTATTCTTAAAGGAAGATAATGAGAAACCGTTTCTCTCTTCTGATCTCATAATTATCCTCACCTCTATGTAATATTATTAGATAGCATAGTATATATTTTTATTACTATGCAGATGACACCCGGCTTTATCTATCCATGAAGCCAGATGACACACATCAATTAGTTAAACTGCAGGAATGTCTTAAAGACATAAAGGCCTGGATGACCTATAATTTCCTGCTTCTAAATTCAGAAAAAATTGAAGGTATTGTACTCGGCTCCACAAATCTAAGAAAAATAATGTCTAACCAGATAGTTACTCTGGATGGCATTACCTTGGCCTCCAATAACAGTGAGGAATCTTGGAGTAATTTTTGACCAGGATATGCCTTTCAATGCACATATTAAACAAATATGTAGGACTGCTTTTTGCATTTGTGCAATATTTCTAAAATTAGAAGGCTGGAGTATTGTAAGTCATTAGTATCAGGCTGTCCTACAGCTCCCTTAAAAGCCTTCAGCTGACCCAAAATGCTGCAGCTAGAGTACTGACAGGGACTAGAAATAGAGCATATTTCTCCCATACTGTCTTCTCTCCATTGGCTTCCTGTTAAATCCAGAATAGAATTCTTCTTCTTATATACAAGGTCTTGAATAATCAGGCTCCATCTTATCTTAAAGACCTCATAGTACCGTATCACCCCAATAGAGCACTTCACTCGCAGACTGCTGGCTTACTTGTGGTTCCTGCTCTCAGAGGAGATGGACATGTTTTTCTCTTCTCCCCAACTTCCCTATCTGCCCCTGCTTTTGCTGCTTTGCTGCTTAGAGCGTCTCTTCACACAACTCCAAATTGGAAATTAAATTATGGATCTGGTCAGCTGGTCTCTCAACACTATTGGTGATCAAATTCCCATCACGAGGAGATTGGGAGGAGAACCCTCTGTCCTCTAGTCCGACTACATGCCCGGCTGGCTACATTATGGATTCCCGTGGAGATGGAGGATAACGTGTCTGGCTGTACTGTGTGGACATGGCATATATATTGATACCAGGATCTTTTTCTCGAATTGGACTTGGGGATACCTGTTATCTGAGCAGCTGTTCGGGCCCCAGTAAGGCTGCCGGTGAGGGATGCAGAAATAGTACAAACTCAGAGTCAGTAGAGACTCAGTAGAGCTGAATTGAAATGTATTAGATCTGGAGAAGTTTTTGAGTGTTTTTGACTGTATCCAAACAATCAGTATTTGGAATTTGGCTCCCAGACAGCCTTGGATGGCTGTGTATCTAAATCATCTCCTGGAGATGGTATGTAAACAGATGCTCTACGCCACCACCTCGTGTTGTGATCTGTATGAACTGATGATGCACTGAGTGGTTCTTCTTCACTCTCCAGCTGTTTATACGTCATAGCTGACGGTCATTAAATTTTCTCTTCTCACTTCCATGGTGTGGTCTTTCTCCTGTTCACTGTTTGTGGTCTTGATGTTCATTTCTTGAATTAAAAAAACTCTTCACACACAGTGTTGTAATCACTTCCTGGGGAGTGGAGCCAGACAAACAAACAAACAAACACAGGTGGAGCTCCTCTAAATTTATCCGCTCTATTCAAATCCGCTCTTTGAGAACACCTGTTCACACCTGAAGCTGACATACAGATTTCCATAAGCTTTTGTCCTCTTCATCTTCTGTGGTGTAACAGCATCAACACCAACTGATTACATTTTGTGGTTCTTCTTCCTCCTCTGTCTCTTTTTCAGGAGGTGCTGTTGAAGAGAGCAGCAGATCTGGTGGAGGCACTCTACGGGATGCCTCATAACAACCAGGTAAGCTGCTCACCTGTCCACACACATGGCATTTGAGTCGCATTTGACCAAGTAAGGAGCAGCAGCTTCAGGAGTTTCACGTCTTGCAGCAGTGAAACGTTGAGAAAAAGTAACACAGGTAGAAAATAAAGAATGAGAAATGGGTGGCAAAGAAACTAAGAGGACGTGTGAGTTAAAAAAACATGAAAAAGAAAAATTAAACAGTGCAGTACAAACTGTGTGAAGCAGGTACAAACCTCTGAGGGTGTGTGGAGGGTTTGGAGGTAAAACTTGATTCAGTTCTCCCATAAAATGTTATTAACTCAAGAAATGTTCACAGTAAACAAATGAAAAAAATCTACAGACGTCTGTTACATTTATGAAGAGAGCAGCAAACACCAAGAGTTCACCTTTCCCTTCAAAAATGTAACCTCACGCATGTCAGACCAGGTGTGCACGTCTCTCAGAGCGAGCCAAGTCTGATGAATTAAAGAGAAGAAGGCAGAATGTAAAATCCAACAGATAGTTTCACTTGTATGTATACTGATCACAAACTAAATGCTTTAAGTAATTCACTGTGAGCTAAAATCAACAACCACTGGGAAGTACACAGCCAATCCAGAAGTACCTCAAACCTGTCCAGCAGGGGGAGACTGATTCAGCGGAGGATGTAGGGTGGAGCTAACACCATCACATCTGGCTTCAAAAAGCAGAGACAGAGAAAACATTCGGCCTGATGATTCATGACGGGATTTCTAGTGTCTGTGTCGGTGATTTTAAATCTCTGCAGCCTGCAGCAGTATTTTCACTTCAGTAGTTTTTTTTGTTCTTTTCGTGACTCCAAAAGAAGATTAAAAAAAGAAGTTTCTTAGTTTTAACTCTCCTGTGAGTCACAGCTTCACATTCAGTGAATTTAACATGAACATGTCAGAAAACAGAAGTTAGGGAGCGTCTGTTTCCATTCGCACCCATGAAGCTATTTATGAAAGTCAGCCACATGGATGCACAGCTTTCTAAATCTGACTGAAAGAATATTTTGAATATTTTTCATTTGATTTTTATGCCTTAGTGGTTCTGGATTGACCAGCCACAATAAAGACGGTCAGATTAATCAAAAACAGTGACTTATTGAAACGCTGGCCCAATTTATGGATTAAATCCCCTTCAAACTGTCTCAGAGTTTGGAATCAAAGATCAAATCGGAGCTTCTTTAAGTTCAGAGATGCTTTTAGAAAGAACAGATTTCACATGAAGCTCAGTGAACAGGACGGTCCTCCTCCTTCAGGTTTATGAGTCATGGCCTCCTGAAACAGTGAAACATCAGCGGAGGAGGGGAGCTCTTTATATCCCCCATCCTCCCCGTCCAAGTCTCTCCGACACGCTTCTCAACCCACCAGTTAATCACACACACACACACACACACAGTCTTGACAGTAACACATACACCGGCAGGTCTATTGAAATGAAAGCGTAACCTTGAACAGAGAACAGAGGCTTTAAACGAATGTAAATCCAAATGTAGTGATAATAATTATAACAGCTGTGTGTGTGTGTGTGTGTGTTTGTGTGTGTTTGTGTGTGTGTGTGTGTGTGTGTGTGTGTGTGTGTGTGTGTGTGTGAGAGGTCACATGTTCTGTCATGTATGTGCAAACTGAGCGTCTGTGTTTTTTGTGTGAGTCATTTAAATATAATGAGCCGCTTTCAGGAAGTTTAATGTGTGTCAGACTAAAAGTCAGAGCGCCCCCTGCAGACTGGTCAGTGAAATAACATAGATCATTAGACTCGATCAGGCAGAAAAAAAAGGGATGAAGAAGAGAAGAAAGAAGGCAGAAGTGAGGAGATAAATGAGTCATTATGAGAGGTGAACTCCTCTAACTTTGACCAGATAAAATGAGACGCCACAAACTAAAAAAAGAAATCTGTGACTGAAATCAGAAATCACTAAGGAGAAACATGCCAAAGTAACAGAAAACTATCTGCTGGGGTTATAAAACATGAAATCTCATTTTATGCAGCTGAATTAAAAACAGAGCATACAATTCTGATTAATTTGATATTTTTCTGTGCATTACCTTGAATTATAGGGAAGAGAACCACGATCATAATTAGAATTAATAATCTAGTTTTTGGTGTTTATTTATAAAACAATATTTTTAAAAAAAATGCAGCTTTAGGAATATAGTGTTATAGGGAATGTAGAGTGTGAAGAATCGCCTTCTATGGGGGTAAGTAGGTAAAGTAATAATCAGTACTTGATCGTGTTTCCTCTGGCCTGAGCTTCTGCAGCTGCATGAATCCATATATTTCATATTCCTATGTCTGTCCTCTCTGCAGGAGATCATTCTAAAACGAGCGGCGGACATCGCTGAAGCTCTCTACAGCGTTCCCAGGAACCACAACCAGATCCCATCATTAGGCAACACCACTTCCCATGGCATGATGGGAGTCAACTCCTTTAGCGGGCAGCTCGCCGTCAACGTCTCTGAGACAACGCAAGGTACGAGCAGCCAGAGAAATAACGGGGGGCATTAAAGGGGCCACCATGATAAACATGGTCACATGACACCTGATGATTACTGGGTGACATGACCTCACTACAGCGCGAGGACTCTGTGGAGCCTCCAGACTGTAACAGGACTAAAGCACCAGATTATGAAGCAGGCTGCAGACTGTGCTGCTGCTCTATCTGTGTGCCCCTGAGTCCTGCAGGCCATCTTAACACTGCAGTCACTGCAGACATACCTGCAAACACGGCAGCATCACTGAGATCCAGCAGGCTGTACACCAATCGCCAGGTCAGGTTCTGCTTCAGGGACGAAGTAAAAGCATAGGAAGTATAAAAAGCAAAGACATGGCTTTATGGGAGGACAATGAAAAGATGAAAATGGTGACCATCGTGCCCCCAAAGAGCCAGTCGTCAGTGAGAACAGGACACATTGTACACGGTCCCGTTGTTCAGAAGCCAACATTGTGAAACTGTGCAACTTCAACCTTTGGGGAAAAGCTGCCAAACCTTTGAAGCACTTTTTTATGTCCCAATGGCCACTGATATTAAAGAAATTAATAAAGAAATGAATAGTCTTTCTAATAATTCAGACGGGAACTTTGAATAACTGCTTGGATTCGATCCAGGATGGCTGGCCAAACCTGTTTCTGGAAGGACTCTGATGTACCGAGTGTTAGATTTAAATTGCTGCTTTGTGATCAGCTTGGACCGGTTTCAGTGACATTAGTTGAAAGAACCGAGAGAAGAACTTGAGTCTTCTGGATCACTGACTAGTCTGGCTCAGTTCTAGTTTGGGCTTTTTCTACCTTTCAGGAACCGGAACACATGTGGACCGGTTGTTCAGGACGTCTGTGAAATCATAGCAGGAAGAATCTTTGGCTTCATCTGTGAATCATCATCAATTTCTCTTGTAGCTCTCCCCCACCTTTAATTTTTCTCTCACCACATTAGGCACAGGCACTCTGTCACTGGAAGAGAGATATTAATAACTTCAGGTGGGCCTTCTCTTATTTCAGCTGATCCATTTCCCGTTTGTCTTTTACTTCCCTGTCTCGGCTGAACTGCAGTCCATAGTCTGCGATCTGATTGGAGTGAACTTTCACTACTTCTCAAAGTTCAGAAACGATTGTTAATGGCTACATTTTTAGAATAACGTCACCATATGAAGGACCAATCTGATGCGAAGAATCTTTCAGATTCCACTCTTGAGATTCCTTAAAGCACGTGTACATTTACCAGCAGACCAACATCAAAGATATAACAGCATCCTTCTTATTTTAGAACATAGTTGACAACAGTCACCTCCAAGTGGTTTTATGTTGTACGGAATCAGAGAGAACAGCGTGATGGTGGGGATGAGGAACTCCCTTTTAACAGGAAAAGTTCTCCAGCAGAGCCAGGATGAGGGAGAGGCAGCCATCTATTCCCACTGTTTGTGAAACTCGGATGTTCCATCATCAGTTTGCAGAGTGGAAGGAGTAAAAAAACACTTGCTAAAAGGAACCTCCTTGTATCAAAAAGCTCTCAGCTAGCTGATCTAGCTAACCGCGTGTTGCATGTCAGGAGCTCTGCAGCTGAACCAATCACAGTGAACCAAGTTTGTCACAGTTCCTGAACCTGCTCATTCAGTAGTGCAGTGAGTAATACTGCAGTGTTACTAAAACTCTATTCTATCCTCTAGTTGGCTACAGTCGAAACACCAGCAGCGTGTCACCGCGAGGATATGTACCAAGCTCCACCCCCCAGCAGAGTAACTATGGCAACACAGTTAGCAACAGCATGAATGGCTATGGCAACACAGGCATGCCAAACCTTGGAGTGGCAACATCACCAGGTTTCCTCAACGGATCGTCGGCCAATTCGCCCTACGGCAGTAAGTATCAAGGTAAATATTCTCAATACTACACTTACTACTACCACACTCTGTTACAGACACTACTGGCAATATCACCCATACTAACAATACCACTCCATGCTCCATGTACTGCTAGTATTCTACCCATGTATTTTATAGCAGACTATGATATAATTTATGGAAGTGAACAGAGTTAACCAGGTTAAATGCAGCTGAGTAGTTTGTTGTCCCATCACAGTTGCTGGTTAAACTGGTTTCTGACCCATTCCTCTCTGTGTTTCAGTCGTTCCCTCCAGTCCGACCATGGCCGTCTCTAACTGTAACTCCTCACATGGAGTTTTTTCCTTCTCGGCTGCCGTCAAACAGAAGAGCGCCTTCGCCCCCGTCGTCCGGCCGCCGGCCTCGCCTCCCCCTCCACCCAACTGCTCTGCCAACAATGCCAATGGGCTGCAAGGTGAGACCACACCTGCTCGACACGCCTCCTAACTCCTTACCATTTCATACTTCTTCCTAATCAGTTTAAATAGATATGTGTGTATAAATAAGTTGAATCTTTTGGTTTGTGAACTTTTCTGTCATTTGTCGTCCGAGGTCTGTTGATCAATCAGGTTTTAGCAGGCTTTGGTGGGTTAACAGTCTCTGTGGAATGCAAAGGAGGGATTATAGTTGTCAAAATGCGTCTGATGGTGCCTGAGCTCATTATTGGCTTTTTAAGTGGATCTGCGTTCCTGAAAAAAAAATGACCATTTGATGACACAGAAAATGCAAATACTATTAAATACAGCTGCCAGTACTACAATGCTGCTACCAGTACTAGGACCAGTTCTACTGAGAAATGTTGTGGATGATTCCACAAATTTAAACTCCTGAGCTTTAGGGACAGAGAAAAAGAAAACAGATTATCACAGTCGAGTCGAACGTGAATCTGACTGCTTGAAGGTGAACAGATGTTTCTGCTGATGTTTGATTCAGTTTCATCTGCTCTGCTGTAAACAGCAACATGCCTGCAGACGAGTAAATGCAGAGAACACACACACATGCATGCGCGCACACACACAGACACTTACACACACACACACTGGGTCAGGGTGGGTAACCTGAGTCCTGTTAGTATTGCATGAAGAGTGACAGGCCAATGCATGTTTTATTCACTACAACCCACAGATACATCCTCTAAACACACATGCACACATGCATTAAACACACACACACACACACACATAAAGCACACAAAGCACACACACTCTGGCAGCCAGTGTGTGTGATGTCAGTGTTTCTGACAGAGAGGTTTGTCGAGTGTTAAATATTCATGTTGCTCTCCGCCTTCGCCGAGGCAAAAAGGCCACAGCGTATGCGTGTGTGTGTGAGCGTGTGTGTGTGTGTGTGTGCGTGTGTGTGTGTGCGCACAGTGATCCATTTGCAGGCCGATGAGTAAATACAGTTTGAATGTTATTAATAGTTGCAGCTGCAGCAGCCAGAAACTGAGCATAAAATCAGTGAAGTGATTCACCAACAAAAACCTTCAAAGCTCAAACAATCATTCTGAAATCATGTCAGCCTGAAATCATTTGATTCTAAAATTTTTAAATATGTTTGTAAATGTTATTTTTTTACTTTATCTCAGAAGTTTTATTTATTTATTTATTTTTGGTATTTGGAGGTTCTGTGCGACTTTGTGTTAATGACTGAAGAAGTGAAGTGTCAGTTTACAGACTCGTGCTCCAACTAAATTAAACTCAGAGTGTGTGCACGCGTGTGTGTGTGTGTGTGTGTGTAATGAGCTGGTAAATTAAACTGCATGCTGCTACATGCATTTTGTCGTTAGAAGGAAGCTAATGAGGAATGACGTGTCACCACGCTGCGAGTCCTGTCATCTCAGATATTTTTTTTAAAAAATCATCAGATTTTTTAAAACCTTTTCCAGTCGTATCAGGAACAGGTCAGTTTGTTCAGGTCTGAGGATGTAATGTGAGATAATGAGAGTAAATACTGATCACTGGAGTTACTAACATGAGCTCCACAGTAACCTGACCTGTCTGAGTCACACTGGTCTTACTTAAACTGACAGTGACTTGGAGTCAGGTGATCTTCATCAGGGGAGAAAATTTTTCTCCATGAAGTTCCTCACATCTGCTGACAACTGGTAACAGTGTGGAAACAGATCCAGTTTGAGGAGAAGACTGCATCTGCACATAGGAGAAGTTCACCCCACCACTTTTAAAAAAAGGTCCTAAAACTTATCTATTTACATGTGCATTTCAGACTGGTTCTTATATTTTATAGTATTTTATTTGTTGTTTTATTTGTTTTATGCCCCGTGAAGCACGTTGGTGAAGGGCTGTTTTTTAATGTGCTATACAAATAAATTGATTGATTGATTGATTGAACAGTCGTCAGGCAGTCCTCTGTGTTCCTCTGCTGTGGATGAACTAAAACTGTAAAATGGGCGTTTGGCTTCATCGCGGAAGCATCATGTGATCTGTTCCTTTCCTCTTCGTGCCACAATGCGCCCTTATGAGCTGACATGATGAAGAAGTACACTGCACACACAGGTGACGTTACTGAGATCTGTGAGTGTTTAGTGCTTAGGATGGACAGTTGGCTTCCTTCTTCTTCTCTACAACAAAGGGGGCAGATTTAGAGCTGAGCTCGCTGTGAATCGGGATTTATGTTGGAGGATTTGTAGCTGTGAGTCAGTCCAGATTATGAACTGGATTTGTTCTCTCCTGGGGCATTTCCACCATCCTGGAACCAGCTCACATCCATCTGAATCTGCATGTTTCCAACAAACAGAAAAATAAAAATAAGGAAATAGGTCTGATTCACAAACCCAGAGGTGAAGTTCTACATACACCCGTGCACCATCTGACTGACACAAAGCTTTCCTTTTATTTGACTCTAAAACGCAGGGTTAGGAATTTGAGTTGGTTCTCCTCGTCTCTAAGGGTTAAAGTGGAGAAAGAAAGAAAACATTTTACACACTGTTCACTCTGCACGTTATCTTCTGCATCTGGTTCATCTGACGCTGCAGGTGAATGACACAGTCCACCATCCTTTTGGTTTTACTGGCCCACATTTGCTGTGTTTCCACTTCTAACTGGTGGCTTCCTGTTAGTGTGAGTGTTGTGTGATGAGTGTGAGGCTCCCACTGACGTGGTGTGTCTCCGCCTGCTGTGTTTATACGAGAGCGTCGTTCCTCTCAGAGACCCGGTTTCCTGGCTGTCAGAGCTGCAGGCCTCCAGAGACCGGAGGCTCGATCAACCTCCATAGCTCTCATACACACACACACACACACACACATACACACACACTGTCAGTGTTTGTCTTTAGAAAGTCTTTTTTTCACCATGTGTCCTTTTAGAAAAACACATCACTGCCCTTCATCCCTCCTCCTCTTCCTCTCCTCCCTCCATTCTGTCTTCTCTGCCCTTGATTCTGCCGTCATGGCGTCCTCCCCTGTCTTCTTAAAAATGTTTCACAACTGAGGTGGAAAATACAGCTTTGCTACATCTTGTAGTGTTGTTAGTAGCACTGTAACATCTCTCACTGCTGCTGCTTCAGGCAGAAAATAAACAGAGACCTTAAAAATGTAGAAACCAGTGTCCAAACAAGGTGGAGGCTCTTTCAAGAGTAAATAAAATCAGAAAAAATAGCAAATAATTCAAATTCCATAGTAAACAGAAAATAGTCTGTAAGAAGCACATTTTCAGTTAAACCTGCTCGATTTGAACAAAGCGAGCAAAGGCTGAAGTGGAGGAGTTCACAGCTCTTTAGCCAAATAGTTCAACAGTTTAAGAAGGTCACGTGTCCACATAAAAGAAAATGACAAAGAATTTATGGAGTTCATGATGGTTCATAACCTCCTGAAAAGATTCAGAGAACCCAGAGGAATCTCAGGAACCAGCTTCTCTGAGCCTGAGCTCATTTCAGACTGAGGCTGAGTGGAGAAGCTGAGATTCTGTTTGGAGCTCATGGATGCTGCATCCTCCGGGCCAAAGTGGAGAGTGTTATCAGCTCACAGTTCAAAACACCATCCCTCATCATATGGGGGAGGAGGGAAATTAGTGCACATGGCAGGGGTAACCTGAACATCTGTGAAGGCCCCATTAATGCTGAACCATATTTGCTGGTTTAGGAGCAACTTCTGTTTCAGGAAAGCTCTCTCTGATTTTGACCAGATGGTGAACAAACCACACTGAGCTTGTACTCCAGCAGCACGGCTCTATAACTGACCTGGATACAGTTCAGACCACAGACCACTGAAATATCTGGAACTTCGTAGAACCAGAAACACATAAAGGAACAGCTGGAGGCCTCCATCAACAAGAAGGGAAAATATGCTGTCAGAAAAACTTTATTCAAACATGAGTAACATGCAGATGTTTTAAAAAAGTGTTTAAAAACTCAGACGTATCCTTTCAACATTTTAAATTTTGAAGATCATCACAAGAACATTTTTTACACTTCACTGTTGAATTGTTTTGCAGGTGTGTCTGTTATCCAACACCTGTATGCGCCTGTATTTTATGCAGAAAGACAAATTCTTTTTACATGGTTATAATTAATTTATGAATTCAAATTTCTTCTTTCCCTCTCCCTCTCTCTGCAGCCATGTCCGGCCTCGTCGTTCCTCCGATGTAGAAAACCTTCCTTCTCATCTCTCACCTTCTCACGCACTAATCACCTCAGAGGAGGAGAGGCCTGTGGCCTAAGGAGGCGGGGCCGCAGCTGACCAGTCAGGACAGAGTAGTGATCCTGTCGTCTGTGACTGGGCGGAGCCTCCGGTCTCTAAAGAAGAAACTGAAAAGCAGTTTTTGTAGAGCAGTTTTCTGCGGGTGCTTTCAGCTCTCTGTAATTATTCTGATGTTATACTCTGTGTTTGGGGGTGGGGTCAGTTGATGTAAAACCTGTAATGTCACACCTGATACTTCACTTCCTCTGCTTGAGATGCATTTTAGTTGAAGAAATGGGAATTTTAAAATTAGTGAGATTAAAGGCTTCAAATTACAGAAAAGGTTATTTTTAATATAAATCATACTTGGCATATTTATATGTAAAATTCAGGGTGCCTATGGCGCTCTTCATCAGGAGCAGATAATGACTGTGTGATGTGATAAATACCTCTGAAAATATCTAAGTTCAGGTGAAGCTCAGTGGGGGGAGGACAAACGTGTCCTAGTTCAGGATTTTGTTTTTGACTAAATCTACAGATGATCTTCCCAATAATCCAAGACATCCCGTCACACGGGCATCAAACCTTTGCAAACATTTAGCAAAGCTGAAGTCTTACTTTTGAATAAACTTACACACAAGTGGGAAGAAGGAAGTTAAAGAACATGGAAAAATAGAAACCTTCTAATGAAGTGCACGTAGGAAAGAAACTTTCAAAGGAACCAGGACATGTCGAGCAATGGAAGGCAGGGTAGGAGGTTCATCTTCAGGCGAGGACCAAAGAAGAAAGAAAGCTTAGTTGACAAATAGGGAGACAGAGAGGTTAAAGATCCAACAAATAAGTTGGACATTCTGTTCAGAGAAAATTAAGATGGTTATTTAAGGAGTTAGGAAGAAGTACACACTCTAGCTAAGGAGCTTGGCTTGAGGATTTCTCCTCAGAGATTAAGGAAGGTAGGAATCAAAGGAGAAGGCAGCTTCTGCTTGAGATGTGTGAACATGGAAAAACATGGAAGCTGTTCATCTGACAAGGAAGGAACATTTTCAGTTCTTGAGGAAGTTTCGGTGTTAGGTGCGTCTTTTCCATGACCTTAGCGCCAGTGCAGAGCCAGCGCAGTCTTTTAACAACCACCCGACATCTTGAAAGATCTGAGAACCCAAGGTTGGGGTAATTTCCATTGGAAGAAAATGATAGAGGATACATTTCTTGCAGTAGCCCCCCATGCCAAGCCTCTGATGTCAGAAAGTTTCAGCTTCTAGCAGTTTTATGCTGCAGCGCTGGTACAGAAATTCGGCCCTCCACGCCACAAGGAAGACGTAACAAGGAAGGTTGATTTTTATTTTTAGATACGAAAGAGAAACAATGTGACAGTAATGCTCCTGAGCTACAAAGTGTTGGTGCCGACTGATTCGGGAGAACAGAGAGGGAACAAATGGGAAGCTTAGCCATGACAGGCTCCTCCCACTGAGAAATCACTAAAATCTGTTACAGAATTGAGCGCCGTGTCTGCTCATGAACTCAGTTTATTTTATCTGTCAGGAATCGTCTTTGCCGAGTTTCGGAGTCACAGCCCAGAGGTCCAAGGCCTGATCATTTGAAGCCTTTAATCATTTCAATAACCTCAGCACATAAACGTCTGACCTCTGAAAGCACAAAGATAAGAATAATGAATGAAAAATATAATTTCACCTTACAAGCCCCGCCCTTCTTCTTTTAGCCCCGCCCCTGTGCGTCTGTTTATTTTTTTTTATGCTTGCACTGTAAAAACAAATCCTGCATCCTGATACGCTACTGTGACTGTCCGTCTTCTTGTTCAGCGTTGTCTTTTTAAACCTAGGTCCCTCCCACTACTCTAAAACCCCGCCCCACACACTCAAGCCCCGCCCCTGTGTGTATTTCTCTGTGGGTTTTGTGATTTTTGCCAAAGTTGTAGCTGGCTGAATATTTATACGTCACTGTGGTTGATCACGCCGCCCCCGCCCGTCACTGAGCTCACTGAGGGAAACTCTTTTTGTAACATACAGATTATAAATAGTGTATTTATATCTGAGATTGTTTTGTATAAATGGATGTCGAGTCATGTCGTCTTCATTGGGTTTTAGACGTGTGTATGTGGTGGTGCCACACTGAAAAACAACCATCGTTTTGTATCAAAAAAAAAAAAGAAAACTGAATGTCTTCTCACATTTATAGCGCTGTCAATCAAAGCTGACCTCCAGTCAGCTCCACTGGTTTGGTTTCAGTTGTTTTTAATGTAAATCTTGTTTAATGACTGTTTGGCTGTTTGGAAACGATTTCTTCACAGTGAATAAAGTCAGCAGGTCGCTCTGATTGACTCCATTGCTTTCTTTAAGGTGAAATGACAAAAAAAAACAAGCTTATCAATGCTGTTAATGTCAATTCCAATCATCCAATCACTGTAAAGTGAGGTAAAGCTAAAATCGAAGTGATTCAAGGTTAGCAGTTCCTGTTCAGTAAGTTCTGTTTAATAAGTCCAGATCCAGGAGTCATGCAAACCATCAAACCAGGCTGGTTGAACAGAGAGGACTACGTTCATGTTTATAGGGCTCAGAGAAAAATAAATGTGCTTTTGAATCTGTGCATGTCAGGATTGGTGCTGGCAGGAGAAAAAAAAAAAGAGGCTGGTTGGTTTGGTCCCAGAAGATATCACCAACCTTCCTTTCCAGCATAAGCAATATCCATGTTTGGAAGTTCAGCCCCCCACCCCCACTCATGTGCATCTATCCTGGTTTAAACAGTACCAGAGAAAGAGAGGATGCTCTTCGTGGTGCTGTGGTAGATTCTTTCACCTTCCTGTTTTTACCAGGTGTTTAAGGACCACATAAGATCACAGAACTTTCAGCTCTTCCTCTTCCCTGTAGACCATCTCCATCATTTACAAAATCAGCCTGTCCACAGGCTAATAGTGTTTGTTGCTGTTTAAATGGAGCTGCAGTCAGGCCCGAACAGTGATAACTGAGTAGGGCTGAGAGGGTCCGTGGCTCAGGGTGATTAAATGCTCTGATTGATTTTCACGCTCTGTGGTCTGAAATCCAGGCGTGATGATCTGAAGTTCAGCTCAATGTTTACAGGATTACAGCACTTTGAGCTTCCCGTTGAAGAAAAGAAACATAAATCTGACAAAAAAAAATGTTAATAAATCAAACAAATACTAATCTTTAGTTTCATGTTTTCAATATTTTATTGTGATTTCTTTCTGCCTGAATGAATTCACAGATTTTCAGATGGTACTCGTGTCACAGGCAGGGCCTCAAAAGGGGACCTTTGATACGAGCCATTTATTCCTGTACAAACAAGCAGCTGCGTATGAACCTTCAGGTACAAGATTTTTGGTACTGGAAGTTTTCTGCTTTCAGTCTGTAGTCTAACTCTTCCCAAATAATCTTTAAACTGTCAGGTTTTATCTTAGCTATTTTTCAGCGCTTAAGCTTTTCACTAGCTTTTTCACCAATAACTTCTACTTTTGCACGAGGTCAGCTAATGGGTTTCAATATTTCTCTGGTATAAACAGAGTCCGAGCTCTGTCTGTTTGCGTGGCACAGATTCAGGCATGTTTCAGTGAGTATCGGACTCACTTTCAAGCTTGGGCCTCTGTTCCAATCCTGTTTGTGATATTCAAGGACAGGATCTCCAGCCAGGAGGTATTCAGTTTGGGAATGTCAGAATCACATCTCAAACCTTTGCAGATAAATTGGTCACAAACTTGTGCTTTACTAGAAAATTATATCCTCAGAGACTCGTGGATAAACCCACAACTCACTGTGGATTATATATCTCAGCTGCCTGGTTAAAGAAAATGAATGGATGCATCACGAGAAGACAAAGGAGATTATCATTAACCTTTGGAAACAATGAGGTCATTCTTCTTCTGAAATACCCAGTAGAGATAGTCAGTAGTGTGAGACCTCCACCTGAGTGACTCTCTCACATGGACTCCACCAGCATCCTCAGGAACAAACTGGAGACGGAAAGGTGTTAAAGGAGGGACCCTCAAACATTTCTACAGCTGCTCCCTGTTAAATCAAGAATAGAATTTAAAATCCTTCTTTTTATATACAAGGTCTTGAATAATCAGACCCCATCTTACCTTAAAGACCTCATAGTACCATATCACTCCGATAGAGCACTTTGCTCTCAGACTGCTGGCTTGCTTGTGGTTCCCAGGGTATTTAAAAGTAGAATGGGAGGCAGAACCTTCAGCCTTCCAGAACCTTTTCTGTGGAACCAGCTCCCAGTTTGGATTCAGGTGATGGACACCCTCTCTATTTTTAAGATTAGGCTTAAAACTTTCCTTTTTGATTGAGCTTATACACTGTTAGCCCGGACTTTGCACCTGTGATCCCATCCACTCCTACACCAAGGTAAGAGGCTTCGTGCTAGCTAACTCTGTTTTTATCACTGTAATAAGTGTTGTTGGGAGGGTGCCCAGAATAGGAGAAGTTCAAATTGTGTGACGTTAGCAGCTAATGGCGTGTAGCATTGATGCGTGTGTCTTACAGCTCGGTCTTTGTTAGCGGTTACCAATGTAATATTTAAAGCTGGTCTAGATAGAAGCTAGCCTCCTGTTAGCCACCTGTTAAGCTGTTGTTACTTGTGTCTGGTGGACACCGGACTGGGTTTGTGGGGGTCCACAAGGCGGGCTGCGCGCTCCTTTCAGTGGAGGACAGAGAAAGGCGGCGCTTTGGAGCTTTACTTCATCAGGTGAGAATTCTGCAGTA
>VUQJ01025722.1:16899-34688 GCA_015108635.1 Andinoacara biseriatus
TTAGACTGCCACTAAATCTGCCACTGACTTGTGATCGCCCATATTTTTTCAAGCTTTCAGTTTGCCAGCTAGGCCAACTTTTTTTTTTCTAATATCTGCAAAACTGTTGACATTCCCATCAGGCTCAGTTGTAGTGTTTACTGCTATTTTGCAAATATTAATATGCTAAGAGGTTTCACAAATATATCTGTGACCCACAGCATCTTTGCATTTTCACAGTGCAAATGTTAGCATGCCCGTATCATCCCACAGCACTGCTGCATGTAACTATAGCTTCACAGACCTGCGCTCCTGGCTGGCTTCTCTCATCAGCGTGTTTAGACTGAGTGTGGATCAGCAACTCTCCCGTTCTTCTGAGAGCAGCCGGTCACAGTGGTGGTGAAAGAAGCTTTGGTTGACTGTCTAGAAAAAGAAGTTGAACCTGATCCAACCTTTGCATTACGTACAGCAATGAAAGTAGCCACTGTGTGCTTGTTGCATTATTTTGTGTTGGAAATGGGTCATTCCATCTCAAATCATCACATTTTTTGAATATTTTCCATTCAGCCAGCTCCAATTTGCCTAAAAAAATGTTATGGTCTAAAGTTTGGTACACATATAATGATTGCTGTAAAGTTTTAGCTGCATATGTCAAATGTTTTTCAAGATAAATGTATATTTCTAAAAATGGTCCCATCAGTCCACTTTGAAAACTATTAAAGATAGATATGAAAGGCTCATTCTCAGGAAATGAGACTATAAACACTAAATGTTACAGGTGATTCTACACTAATGAAGTAATAATAATAAGTACTAGATGTCATTACTGCTAATTGGTTCCCTGCTTTACTTCCTACACACTGGTCCTTTAATATATAGTGTTCAACGGTAATTTCTCACACTGGACTAAAGTGCTGGGGAATGACAGAAAACTTGTAGAAACAGGTCTGTCTATTTTGCCTTCATCACATTCCTGGGACACCACCCACCCGGCCGGATGTGGTTCTGCACTATTAGTGTCCCCACAGTGACTCAATTCAGCATGTTGTACAAGGCATGCACTGACCTCTGCTTACTCATTAGTCATTACTTTGAATACAGATTTACTGCTTTAGGCTCTTTGCGCACACATAAACCTACAGAATCAGTCCGGTTAACTGATTCTGTAACTGCACAAGTCAATCAACTGTCAACACAGACAAAGGATGAAAACTCACTCTCACAGAGAGCGAACCATGCTCAATAGTGCAGCTGGGTTTCCCTATTCATAGAGAATTACAGCCATGACATCATTATTTGTGGTTGAGTACGTTGGACTAATAATGATTTATTTGCAAACATTTAGTAAATAACAATTTCAGAATGTGTTGTGCGACATTGAGCATGTTGGGGGTAAAGCAGGTGAAATGAAGGGGAATATCCTTTAATAGCCATATATAGTAAAACTAACTCAAGAAAGTGTTTCCTGTTATCAAACAAACAACATTCCTTCACCATAACTCACGCCGTGTGATGTGTTGCCGTCTACTGCCTAGCAACCGCTTTCTCATCATTGCACACGCGCCGCCTCTATAATGTCCTGGTTTGTCGTGTGTGTGTGTGTGTGTGTGTGTGTGTATGTGTGTGTGTGTGTGTGCGCACCTGGGTGTGTTTACAGTCAAAAATAAGATACATAGTGTAAATGTTACAGTACAAGAGGGGGTGGAATTAGAAAATTGTAGCGTTTAACAGCAGACTGCTCGGAATATATCTGCAGAGTTGCCTGTTTGAACAAGTGAAAGAGAAGCGAGACCGTATTATCAAACCACCCCGCCCTTTCAGCCTCACACCCCATGAACAGCAGTTTTGATAGTAGTTAATTATTAACCTGCGCTCATAAAAGACACTGGCAACAGGATGCCTCAAGTTTGGCACATTACAGTAATGCCAAACCCATGGCCTTAGTTCACATAATAACAAGTAAATGAAAAAAAAAAGCGGAAATCAACTTCAATACAATTGGTAAAACAAAAAGAACACAGTTGTTTAAGGTAGGGGAGATTAAATTTGAGTATATCAGTGTGTAGACAAGATATTTTAATGTTTTTTTAAATACAAGTTTAGATTTGGATTTGAGACCAACACTGAAATTTATGAAAGGTCATGGGGTTACCCCAGCTAGATGGCGTAAGGTTAATTGTTGATTCTAAATAGGTCATAGGTGTGACCGTGAGTGTGAATGCTTGTCTGTCTCTCTGTGTTAACCCTGCGACAGCCTGGTGACCTGTCCTGGGTGTGGTTGTTGGCTCCAGCCCCTCCTCCCATCACCCTGAACTGGATAAGCAGAAGATAATGGCTGGATGTATTAGAAATTATACCTTTGTATCAGTTATTGAAAGATCAATATTCTCCAACTAAACTTGGGTGGAGTGTTTTTAAATTTAATGGTTGAGGAAGGGCATCCAGCTTAAAACTCTGCCAAATCAAACACTACCCGCCGATCCCTGCCAACGGAGGAGTAGATGAAAGTAGTTTTGTTTCTTTTATGCAACACCAGGAGAATTTAATTTCATTCATCCAGGCACTCTTTAGAATAAAAGTTATGTGTGAGACACAGATAAACACAAAAACAAAGATTAAGGCAGCAGTGAAGGCCATCACCTTATTTATCTCACTACAAGCAATTGACAGACACAACAGAAGCAGCAACAGACAGTGAACATGCAGAACAGTTCTGCATGCACGAGCTACCTCCAATAAATCAGTGAGGCTAAGTTCCCTGATGAGAATATGATTGACCTGCGTCTCAGTGACAATTTACTAATGCCATCATTTTTTGGAGTGATTCCCATCAGCAAAATATCAGAGTTTGCTAAATATACACATGCTCTTACAGAGGTTTAGAAACACAGTCCAATCAGGAAGAACCATGTAAAAAACAATAAGACAAAAGTACTATTTAATCTCCATGCAGACAAGTAAGGAACATTTGACCTGTGGTTGTTGTTTGTTTCAGTCAATATTAGGACAGATCAAACAGAAAACTAGTCTGCGCTGTTATCATCTGTAATAAAAGTTTAACTGTGGAAACATATTCTGAAGATCCTCCATTCCTGATGATCACCTCCAGGGAGGGCCACTTAGTTCTGTCAGATCATAATTAAAGTAGATGGTTGGATCCAAACTGGTTCCAGCTGACAGGTTGGTCCAGGTGTCAGGTGCCTCAGAGTTATCAGTTTAACCAAAGCGTCCTTCCCCTCCAGCCTCCAACAGAAGCCCTGCAGGGAGTAAACAACTTTTCAAGTGGAAAATAGCCGCTGACAGTCCTGTTAAACCAGGAAACCCATCTGACATGTTAGAAATCAAACATTAAAATGCTTTGAATGGTTGAGACGGGCGCAACAGTGAAGGTGTGAATGATGTTGTGTTTGTTAAGATCACTTTTAATAAGCATCGTGTGCTGATCATTCCACTGTCATTTCAGAGCAGAGCGTTTCACTTTTTTTTCAGCGTTGAGGATGATGAGATCTCTTCTTCATATTTATTGCTGAGATTTACACATGTTTTACTTGTGTGAATAATTTAGAAAGGTGGCTCCAAACCTAGATGCAAGATTTTTTTTTAATTTCAAATTTAGCCAATATGTTTGTAAAATCACCTGAATTGTAAATTTGCATTTGTAAGTGTATGGTGTTTTATGCTACTTTTTTCTTGCTCTTGAGAAACTTTTTTAGAAGATATGCATGTTTTTGAGCCATTTAACTCTTTAATGCCATTCTGTTGTCTTTCTGATTCAGTGAAATCAACCATCAATTTATTTTTATTAACTTATTCAGTTCAGGGTTGCAAGGAGAGCTGAAGGCTCAGCTTACATGACCTTTGACCTCTCAGTTTACATTGGGCAAAAGACATGGCGCACCAGCCTGGCACAGGGCTGACGCAGAGAGACAGACAACCATTCCCACTCATAATCACACCTTTGGTCAATTTAGAACTGGAGAGAACCTGTACAAGTGTGGGGACAACATGCAAACTCCAAACAGGAGAGGACCCGACACTGCACCTTTGCAATGAAATTTCTTGTTATACCTGCAAAAAAAAAATTCAGAAGATGTTTTTTTTTTTTCATTATATTTTAAATGCAACTGTCCTTCAGCATGACCTGTGGAAAAAAAAAGTCTTCATAAAGCAATACCTGCTGCAGGTGCGTGCTTCGGTTTCACAAAAGAAAAGAGGCACACCTCTACCAAGCATCCAGAACATTCACCCTTGCTTTCTACTAATGTGGATCCTCTATCTGTCAGTCATCTCCACCCAAGTCTGCAGAGGATGAGCCTGCTGCTCAAGCCGAATAGCAGGTCTTTTTTTTTTTTTTGGTAGTAAAGTAACACTCATGTTTTATGTCAAAACCTGTAGAGACAAATTCTGGATGAGACAAATTGATGTAGGGATTACCTGAATTGCCGCAGGTGTAATTTTAGAGCACCGAGACTATTAAATCTGCCCGTATGCATCATCGAATCATAAAACTTTGGAGACGCATGATGCAAGTCATCGTGTTTCACTGCAGTTGTTATAACTTAATCAGTCATCACTTGAGGTTAGATTTTCTATTTGTAATGATGTCATTATGCACAATGAGTCGATTATCTTCTGAAAGCAATGCCAAAGTTTGTGTCTTTCATGTGCTCATGAACTGACTCATTTCTGCTTTAGGCACTCAGTATGCCTCTTCTTTTTCTCAGAATGCATTCACTGTACGTCTGCCTTGGCCTGGCTTCAAAATGTACAAGTTACATAAGGTACCTTTGCAAGCCTGGCATGTTGCGTGAGCATGCACAAGCACAGTCAAACTAATTAGATCAAAACAAATATAAAATTATTTTGATTACTATTTAAAGACTTCTTCATGTGATGATAACGTTTTAAGATGTACAGTGTTGCAGCATTTGCATGTAGGCAGGTGGGTGAAAGAGAGAAAGGCATTCATTTCTTCTTCTCATGCAGGGATCAACATATCTGTGCCTGCAACATGCACTGTGGGACAGCGGCACATTCTATGGGTTCAGTAACATAAAGGTAGAATTACCAACTGTGACAACAAGACAAGCTGTTCATTCCAAGCCATCAGTGACTCACTGTCAACACAAGTAACAGCCAAGTTTCTTTCATTTTTTCTTGTCACTATGGGCTCACCCCACAACTGTCAGCATGGGTGTAGGTTTTGTGTCAACATTGGTGCATGGGGTCGGTGGGTGAATATGGAGTCCTGAATTTCCTTAATGTTTGGAGAATTTTGCACATTTTCAAATGAAAACACAAAAATCAGGCACTAGATCATTTCTTCCATATTAGCTTCTCCTCATTGGCTCCTTGTTGAATGCCAAATTGAATTTAAAATCCTTCTCCTCACATACAAAGTCTTGAAGAATCAGGCCAAATCTTATCTTAAAGACCTCATAGTACCATAGTATTCACTCTCAGACTGCAGGCCTACTTGTGGTTCTCTACTTGTAAGATTAGACTCCAAACTTTACTTTTTGATAAAGCTTATAGTTAAGGATGGATCAGGTGACCCTGAACCATTGTGCTGCTGTAGGCTCGGCCTTCTGCGGGACTTCATGTGATGCACTGAGCACTGCAACATGTCATTACACTTTTGATTTCTCTTTCCCCTAGTCTGTGTTTTGTCCCGAATACTATAGGATCTTTATCTCACAGTACAAAGCACCTTGAGGCAACTGTTGTTGTGAACTGTCGCTTTATAATTAAACTTGAATTGAACTGAACTGAACTTCCAACTGATTAAAAAGCGTAAGGACAACAACATTACCTTAATCTCACTTAGCCAAATATTGAGTGTGTTTCACGCTTTGCATGTTTTTCAGCCAAACTAAAATGTCTGCACTGACCATTTTATTAGATAAACCTCACTAGTACTGGGTTGGACCCCCTTTTGCCTTCAGAACTTCCTTAATTCGTCATGGCATTGATTCAGCAAGGTGCTGGAAACATTCCTCAGAGATTTTGATCCATATCGACATGATAGTATCACACACATACTGCAGATTTGTCAGCTGCACATCCATGATGTGAATTTCCCATTTCACTACGTCCAAAAGGTGCTTTAATGGATTGCGATCTGGTGACTGTGGAGGCCATTTGATCACAATTCATTATTGTGTTTAAGAAACCAGTTTGAGACATGATATGTTATCTTTACCCACACCATTACTCGACCACCAGCAGCCTGAACTGTTAAAACAAGGCAGGATCCATGCTTTAATGTTGATTACACCAGATTCAGATCGTACCATCTAAATGCTGCAGCAGAAATTCAGACTCATCGGACTGGGCAACGTCTTCTATTGTCCAATTTTGATGATTACAAATTGTGGGCTCAGGTTCCTGTTCCTAGCTGACAGTAAAGGCCCCCGGTGTGGTCTTCTGCTGCTGCAGCCCATTTTGTTCACGGTTCAACATGTGCATTCAGAGATGCTCTTCTGCATACCTTGGTTGCAGCCAGTGATTATTTAAGTTACTGTTGCTTTCCTGTCAGCTCAAAGTAGACGGTCCCTTCTCCAATAGCGTCTGACATCAAAAAGGCTTTTTCACCCAGAGAGCTGCTGGACATTTGCTGTTTTCAGACCATTCTTTGTAAACCCTAGAGATGGTCGTGCAGGAAATACCAGTCGATCGACAGTTTCTGAAATACTTAAACCAGCTTGTCTGACATCAGCAGCCATACCATGTTCAACCTCTCTTAAATCACCTTTCTTCCCCATTTTGATGCTCAGTTTGAACTTCAGCAGGTCACCTTGACCATGTCTACATACCTAAAGGCATTTGGTTGCTGCCATATGAGTGGCTGATTAGACATTTGCCTTAATGAGCACTTGAACAGGTATACCTAATAAAGTGGTCGGTGAGTGTGTGTGTGTGTGTGTATATATATATGTAATTGCAGTTTTTGTACAAATGGTTTTACAGGGCAGAGATGTCAAATGCATGTGTGTTAAAGATGAGGGGACATGTCCAGTGCATCTATACTGAATTCCACACCCAGTAGTATTTGTAGAAAATGTTGTGTGCTTTGTTACAGTATTCATTTGTTTAGACATTATCAGTTCTGCGCTCACCACTCTGACAAAGGTTTTCTTCACAGACTTGAAAAGGGTGCTGACATGACATAATGGGGCAGTGTCAGTTGCTTTTCAACAAAGGCTTACTCAACTCTTCCTGTTTCAACAAGAATGATCGCTTTAGTCCAGCAGTACTGCTGTGAGGATTGTGCCATTCACAGCGTACTAGTAATGTAGTACAATGGCTCCTCAGGGCAGATGACACAGCTGACTGAATGAATGTGGAAACATTACATTGAATCCATGAATGAAATTGAATAAGTGACCTGAGATTATGGAGCCAGTAGTTGAGTTTGCATCACAGCAGTTGATGTGTTGTCTGTCACAGCAGTTCCCTGTAGTAAATTCAGAGCAGATTGGTGCACAGGGCAACAAAATCATCGCTCACAGGTTCAAGCTTCCATCAGTGAGTATTTATATAAGATCAAGTACAAAGAATAAATAAAGAATAGGTTGCTGGGTTAAATAAGAATCAAAAGAAACCAAACATTACAGAGCATATACACCAAACAAGATACCCATGGCCTACTCCTGGCAGGGCCTGGATTACTGAAGCCATTGGGAATGTAGGACTATCGGTTGCTTCTTCTTTTATGTCTTTTTTTTCCCCCACTGGGGCTTGAACTACAATGGCTAACAGGTTAAATTACTTTGCTTTGACAGTTTTTTAGCTTGGTTTTGTTTACCATTTCAAGTTTGATGCTTTTTATGGCTGTGTTTCATGGACAGTTTAACAGGGTTACTGTAGATAGCAATATGTGACATCAAGGCTTTGGATGCTGCAGCTACAGCATTAACAATGCTACACCAGCACCAGCTGACACTCTTGGAAAGGAAACTGCTCCCAGTAAAGATAAAGTCCTGCTGTTAACCTACACAAAATTATCACTTTCCATTTTTCAACCTTTTTTTTAACAGATAAAAACTACACTGTGTTTGATTTTACTGAGCTTGGATTGACAGAGCTGTTTGCTTTCCATTGTTTCCAGGCTTTGTGCTGGTTGCAGGGTTTAATATGCAGGAAAGTGTGGATGGCATGATGTCTTCTTTTCTAACTTTCTAGTAAGAAATCAAATGTAAGTACCCAGCTATCCTTGCAGTTTTACTTGAAATAAAAGGTAAAAGCAAATTTCTTGTACTTGTGTTATCAAAGTAAAAACAAATGAGTCTGATGCAAATGCATTCACTAATTTCTCATGTAAAAAAAAAAAGGGAGTCAGTGTGAACAAAGCTCGACAGTTTATAGCTGCTGCTTTCACTTCAGGTCTGCTGTTACTCTCCTATCATAAACACTAGCTGCGTGTGCTTTCGTTTTCTTTCTGCCAATCGATCTTTTAAACCTGAACATGCTCAAGTCTCTCTCTGTGTGCATGCAGTGCATTGTCATGAACAGTGGGGGGGATTGTAATATTTGTGAAGTTTGCTGTCTCACCTCATGAGACATTCTATGGCCTTGGGTGGGGCACCGCCATCCATAATTCATGTCCAAACCTGTTCCTAGATGGGCTCAAAAGGAACAATGGATTGTAAGAGAAAACTTTCCTGTCCTCAGATATATCCCATATGTTCCTTCCGAGCACTCACCGACTCTCAGTAATGTCAACTTGAGTTGCTGTTCAGTTTTGTTCTGTTTGTTAGATTATCTGATGGATTACTTTGTTTTGGTTGCGCTTTATATGAGCTTTCAGTTGGTGTTATGTAAAAACATATCAGCTGTTGACATTTTTGAGGAAGGCCTGATGTTCAGTTCATTCTGTGAAGGAGAAACTCTTGACATAGAGGAAGCAAGGCAGGCTGGGACTTGCAAGCTATTCCAGAGAAACGTTTGCACGGATTATCATCCTTTCTCATGTCAGATTTCGAAAGTGTTCTTTGTTAAAAGTGGCACTTGTTTTGTGAAAACAACTGTTACCAGACTGCAAGAACAAGATTGGAAGCCCATCGAGGTGCTTTCCAGTGTTTTGTCAGGGCTGGTCTTTGTATGTGTACGAACAGCGTCAGGGAATTTCAGCACAAATGCAACAGTTTACTGAAAAATACAGCACAGCATGTAAATTTCTGTTTGAACATTTATTATTGTGCAAACAGGACATTATGAGAACTTGTGTGGCTGCTTTACGTCACTTTTAAGTGTTTCACTACAGCAGGTTTGCCATTTTCTGCTCAGTGAATAACAGCTTGAAACAATGCCTCCTGTTGTTGAAGGCAAGTGAAAACACAAGAAATACTGCCACCTTGTGGCTTAAAGAGCATGGTGCAGTGATTACTTAACCCCGTGAAGCCTGAACCATGAAATAATTACCAGAAGATATATATATATATATATATTTGTTTTTTTTTCTTTCTTCTGGTAATTATTTTCATTTTCCATATATATATATCATTTTCTATATTTATATCATTTTCCATATATGAGTTTTAATTTGTATTACTTTGGCTACATTCAGCATTTTTGTGCACAGCATGTGTCTGATTGCATACATCTAGTTTAAAAGAGGTCCCAAAAACTGATGTACTTTTAGAAATTTAAGCTCAATAAGCACCACCTTATTAAAGATATCTAAAGGGAACTTGTTTTCAGACTTCTTAGAATTGACACATCTTTTTTCTTTGTGAAAACTTGATAATAGGCAGGAAAGGTCGGGATTTTTCTAAATCAACAAAAAGAAAACAGGATGGAAAATTACTCTTCAGCTACAGCTTCAGGCTCCACCTGCTCCTTCTTCTCCACAGCATCTGGCTCCTCAGTTGCTGCCTGCTGCTCCTCTTCCTTCTCTTCCTCCTCCTTCTCCGTCTTGTCCTCTGTCTTCATCACCACCGTTTCCGTCTTGGTGACAGTGGCGCTCTTCACTGCAGCTTCCTCGAGGGCTGACGGTGAACCACTGCTCGCTTTGGCTTTATCAAAGGAACAGCTGACGTAGGATGGGATGCAGGAACTCTCCAGAGCGATGGCATTGTAGTTCACAGCTACACATTAGAAGATTTGAAAAATATGACCTAAAAATATGAACTGTGATTTTTTTTTCCAAGACACAAGAAAGGTGCCTAACACAAATCCCCTGTCCATATAACACTGCTGCAGTCATGTTAAGCTTGGACTTGTCACATGAATCTATATTCTTACTGTCTGACCAGTAAGAATATTGAAGCAAGATTCATGCAGTGTGCTTTAAATGACAAACAAGTTATGGAGCAATTAATAGCATATAAAGTATGATTTTCATTTCATTCATCACCAGTAACTCACTCCACTCTGCCTTTGGATGTAATATCAGTTTGGTTATGCAGGTTTCTGTGCTTTTTTCAATAGCTTAATATAGCACAAATTAACAGAGCAGAACTTGAAATTGTTGCAATGAGATATGAACTCACAAGTCTGCTTGGACACAGTTGTCTGAATTCCAGTCACCAACCTTTGGGAAGACGGAAAAAAGAAATCCAAAAGACAAGAACAAGTGATTATGTTGGTAAGAAACAGCAGAGCTTACATAAGTGCCCTCACAGTAACAAATTACCTGCTCTCCTCTCCTTCGAGCAGTTTCCTGTACGTAGCAATCTCAATGTCCAGAGCCAGCTTAACGTTCATAAGTTCCTGGTACTGGCGGACTTGCAGTGCCATATCCTGTTTGGCCCTCTGAAGAGCTTCTTCCAATTCTCTGATGCGCAGTTTGGCATCTTTCACCGCCAGCTCGCCGCGCTCCTCAGTCTCTGCGATCTGGGCTTCCAAACTGCTTCGCTAAGAGTGGAAGAAGCCAAGCAGAGTGAGGCATCGAATTTAATAGGTTTTATTAGGCCAGGGATGCAGTTTGCTGAATTATTACTTAATGTCAACACATTAAATCAATGAAAGCATTTTTATTCCTCACCTGAGCTTTGACCATGTCGATTTCAGACTGGAGCCTCATAATCCTGCGGTTAATGTCAGCGACCTCAGCCCTGGTTGACTTCAGGTCGTCTCCATATCTACCTGCGGACTGCTGCATCTGTGCATACTGGCATGAAAAGAGATGGTGCTTGATCTTCACCACATTTCTGGTACATTTAATGCGATAATCACAAAAAGCACATTGCAGCAGCAGTGTGCAATCTCCAGATCCACATTCCCCTCTTGCTCTATGATATACAGAATTTAGGCAACAGGAGGCAGTAGAGAAGAGAATGCATCCTATACCATCTGCCACTAAAAATCAGAGCATTGACACTCTTCAGTCTTAAGTGTTTATGAAAAAGACATGAGCCTGAGGGACTGTCCTCACAGATGATGATCTACTAATTATCAACTTTGTGGTCCCACCTTTGTCTGATACCAGGACTCAGCCTCCTCTCTGCTCCTTCTGGCGATATCTTCATACTGGGCACGCACTTCAGCGATAATGGCGTCCATGTCAAGATTACGGCTGTTGTCCATCTCCACTACAACAGACGTTTCCTTTATCTGGCTCTGCAGCTCATTAATTTCCTACACAGGATGATAAGAGAAATTTAAACACACACACAAAACTCTCTGTATCAATATGTATCAATAAAGTGGAAGTGAAAAGTAAAATGAAGTTGTTACTGCATCAAAGAGCTGCCTCAGGAACTCAATCTCATCTGACAGTCCATCCAGTTTGGCCTCGAGGTCTACTTTGATCATGTAGGCCGCGTCTGTGTCCTTCATCGGAAAAAAGAACATTCATTGTTCATCATAATCCTGACTCCAAAGTTTTTAAAGGGGCATTGTTTTTCTCAGTGAGCATGAAGGCTAATTATAGTTTCAAGATTAAGCATTTGCTAGAAAGTCTCCACAGACCTTCTTTAATAGGACAAAGTTGTTCTCACTCTCATTGCGCTTGTTGATTTCATCCTCATACCTGAGAAAGAGGAGAATTTTAACACTAGGCAAAAACAGGTAAAGATACCTCGTCTGCAGAGAGATAAATACACACAAAAAGTAAGACAGGCTGTACGGCATCATTGTGGGGGAAAATGCTTTCATCAAAACTGATGGCTTCATAAGCTTTTTTGGAGTTTGCCTAATGTGAAAAATCCTTGGTTCTAGAACAGGAGGACACACGAATCCCTGGATAAGTATCTAGTGTTTTAAAAGACAATTCTGCCAAATCAAACATACGGGTCTGTCTGCTGTGGTGAATATTCAAACTCATTATGCCCCACCATAATAGAAGTGATTATTTAATCTCGTTATCTGTGCTATCTTCTTGAAAGTTAAAAATAGCTCTGTGCGTAAAAGCTGTAGTGTACAGACTCAGATTCAGGTTCTTGAACCTGACATATTCACTGGCAGATTCAAGAATTTCCAGAAATCTGGGATAAATAAAGTATATCTTATATTTCTTTCCGTTACAGAGTAAGATTACAGTTTAAAATTCCAACTCCACCCACTTGGTTTTGAAGTCCTCGACCAGTCCCGCCACGTGATGCTGGTCAGATTCCAGTTTGACCTTTTCATGACCCAAGTTATCCAGCTGCTTGCGCAGGTTGGCAATGTAGGCCTCAAACATAGCGTCAATATTTGAGTGAGACGTGGTCTGCTCCTGCACAAGTTTCCATTTGGTCTCAAGCATTTTGTTTTGCTGTTCAAGGAAGCGTACCTGAAGATTGAAAGGTGGATGAATACTTAATAGAAAGAAAAAAAAAAGGAAGGAAATAAGAGAGTGCAGAAATGAGTGAGCGTACGCGATGAGTGAAGCTTTGACTGGGTGGACGAATAAAAACAATGGCTAAGCATAAAACAATAAATAATGGAGTGGCTGGTCACAGAGATATGTGGTACGGTATTGTTTAACTACAAAACATGCAAAGAGTAACTGAAAGAAAAATGAGTAATTGAACATCTCCGGCCTCCAGCAAACACCCCTCTGTCATGTATCAACACAATGTGGCACTGTTTCTCAAGTGTGACACACCTCACCCCTTTACAGCTTTTCTATTCAGCGTCATGACCTTGGGTGGGGTCCTGCTACCACTCAGCAAACATGAGGAGAGACGCACTGCTTGTTTGTGTGTGTGCCGTATCACACTAGTACTGTATGTAGAGGAGTGGATGAGTGAGCTTTCTTTACAAGCAGAGGAACTGTCCTTGGCGTGATTGATGTTTATGTTAACTTCTATCCCACCCTACTCTCCTGGACGCCTTGTTAACAGTGACAGATAACAAAAGAATCTGGTGTGTCTCTGGTGGATAACAGTACAAGCTGTAAAAAAAAAAAATCAGGTAATGAACAAATAACATAAACGACGCAGTAAATAAGACTGCTGGTCAAAAGATGCCTGACATTTACTTTCTACTTTTGCAGAATATTGCTATTAAGGGGGAATGCGCTCCTTCAAGCTAAATTTCTCTGCTCTTCATCCCACTCCTGTACTCTGTATCCAAGTTGATCCTCTTATGTGAGCTCTATGATCTCACCTGAGAGGGGGAACATTTGAAGTAGGAAAGCCGTCACACCAACCAGGCAATATTCCCAGCACACTCTATAAATGGCACATTGTTATGACATTTTGACAGGGAATGACTTAAGGACGAGTTCCATTGTGAAATCAGATATCTTTCATCTTTCCCTATTTTGGCTTCCATTATACCGCCGCGTTTTTTTCTGTGCTGTTTTTCTGCTCTGTGTCAAATTTGGTTTCATCTCTGCACTCCTGTCAACAGAAGTATGGATTCTTTGCTCTTGTTTTTTTCTGCATTTTTGTATGATTTGCTGCAGTGTATATTTCAAACATAGAATTTCAAATTTCAGTACAACATTGACTGACCTTGTCAATGAAGGACGCGAAGCGGTTGTTCAGGGTCTTGATCTGCTCCTTCTCTTGGGTACGGATAGCCTGGATGGTGGGGTCAATCTCCAGGTTCAAGGGAGCCAACAGGCTCTTATTCACGGTCACTGCTGTGATGGGGGTCACAACTTCATTGGCCATGCCACCTGCTAAACCTCCACCAAAGCCTGCATATCCAAGCTCTACACCACCTACTCTTTGTCCAGATCCCCCAGCGACAAACCCACCGACCATCTTAAACCCCCCAGCACCCACAGCAGCACCACTGCTGCCCAATCCTCCATAAGCGCTGCGCCCAGCGTAGCTCTGCCTGGCACTCCCCACACCTTGAGCTCCATAGCCAGAGAAGGAGCGGCTGCTGAAGCCCTGAGTTGGGCCTCTGGTTGAGGACACAGTGGAGAAGGTGGTGGTCTTCATAGCTCTGATAGACGTGGTCCAAGAGGAAGTCTGTAGCACTGAGGTGGTGTGAGAGGAGAGACTGCTGAGAGGAGAGTCAGGCAGACAGACCCACCCTGGTCCTGTGTGCTATTTATCAGAGTAGGGGAGGAACCCTGCTGAGGTGCCATTGGCTGGTGTCCTCAGCAGGGGAGTGAGGGATAAGGGGGGAGAAAGAGCAAGAGGGGGCGAGATGAGGGAAAGCCAGAGGAGAAAATTGCATCATGCTACATATTTACAGCACATTAAAAGCACAGGCAGAATTACATAATATTTAGACTGACATTTTTTTTAAGCTACTTGCAGAAGCTCTGAAGAACTGGAAAACAAACTTTGTGCAGCTGCATTTTCCATACTTCATAACAACATTTCTATTACACTTGTTTTACAACCATGAAATGATCATTTGCTTCAAATGCTTTAGTCACACCTTAGTCACATACAGTCCACATCCTCATTGTATTTTACACACAGACACACACACACACACACACACACACACACACATAGCATCAGAATATAAAGTCAAACACTGGGTATAATAAACAAGCACATAATTTTATAAGCTTCTCTTCTACTTTATGACACTTCTCACAGACATGATATATGACAAAGTAAATTGTGGTTGGACAGTGTGATGCCCTCTCCTAGTTGGTGGCCAGTGACTGTGTGAAGTCTGGAGAACAGCTGCAGATTTACACACTGAATATGTTCCACCACTTTTTTTTTTACTTTTTATCTTTTAACATTTATTACCAAAAATTACAGAAAGCTGATTTTTACCTTTAATTAAAACTCTGCATTAAAAACATACAGATTGCACAACGAAATTGTGTAATGAACCTGGTCTTTCATTATCAGCTATAATTGATGTACCACCAAACTATGCTTTGCGCACACGTTCGGGCACTCATGCGCGCGCGCACGCATGGACACACACACACAGTGACTATTGATAAACATTCCTTCCATATCAGCAAGTGAAGTGCAAACAAAGTTTGTCTTTTTTTCTTTTTTTTTATAGACAACACCTGAGTCTTAAACAGTTTCACACACCCAACGAAGTACTGATAACCCCTTGAAAGCAATACAATAGAGAGACTACATATCACACACTGACATATGGGTAGGTATACGGTCGGTAGGTGTGAATGGATGAATGGCCAGATAGATAGATAGATAAAATGTGACTGTTTCCATGTAAGACAAAAACACCCTTTCACACTTATTTAAAACATGAGCTCCATGCATCATCACACACTGTGGAAACCGTGATTCATTTATCACTTGGCAGATTTATGACTCATGAGCTTTTCAGGGCAATTCAATGGCTGTTGCCTAATTTAACCAAAATAACCCAACTTGTTCCCTCTACTAACATTTTCAACATGAGTCTGTTCTTTTGTTTTCCAGGTTTTATCTGTCAAAAAAAAAAAAAAAAAAACTTCACCTATTTATGAGCTCATGAAAGGAGAGAAATCCCATGGTATGCTGCCATGTGCAAAAATTGAATGTGAACAGGCACAGGGGGTACATCTTGTGGAAAGTACAACCTGAAAAAGACTTGCAGGCTTTGGACTGATCAAAAAATGTGTGTTTCACTTGGCTAGCCTCAAACGGTGACGTGATTCTTCACAATAGAGCACTTGTACTAAAGCTGGAGACAACCATATATGTACAAGTCAATGCGTTTTTGCTGTTTCATTAACTTAGCCTCTCTGACAAGCACTAGCTGACGAGCAGAGCTGCAATTAATGCTAACTTAACTTTTTAACACATGATTAGAGTTGGTTGTCTCAACTCTCCCAATAATTCATCTCTTTTTTTCTGTGTGAGAAAAGAAAAAAGAGTCATTTAAGAAGTTAAGCCCCCAGCCTTTAGCCTCCTAGGAGGCCAGTGATGTTATGGTTTGTGTGAAGCTGCTAGGTTACACATCAGGACAGGAATGTGCTGAGAGAGATCCACATACATGCTACAAGGCAGAGAGGAGGGGTGCTGAGAAGATGAACTGGTGGGGTATATGAGGGCAATTAGCAGAGATAAGAAGCAAAGCTATTTCACAACCACTGACTCTCAGTGAGATGTTCCTTTTGGACAGGATGGGATGCAAAGCATTTAGACTGAGCAGTTATCACTGACTAAACAATATGTTGATGAATGGAGACAGTTATTAATATAAAAAAGCAATCTATCTGTATCTATTATTTGATTTAAAAATGTCATAGGATAAAACATTAAAATGCAGAGGTTCTGTTTTGTTTGTTTGTTTGTTTTATCTTTGGTCTCAAAGTTGGACTTTGTTGTATTTAAGAGCATCCAAGCCGGCCGAGCCTTAAAAGCAATCAGGAGCAGATGCTATAAAAGTAGCTTCCTGCTTCAACCTTGGCATGTAAGTCTGTTTGCTTTGAGACTCATGCCCCCTAGTGGTTGCTTCATGGAGATGGCCTCAGTAAAGTGAAGTGCAGAGAAGGAATAGAATACCTGATGAAACACACTATATTGCCAAAAGTATTCACTCAGCTGCCTTCACACACATATGAACTTGAGTGACATCCTATTCTTAATTCATAGGGTTTAATATGATGTTGGCCCACCTTTCACAGCTATAACGGCTTCAACTCTTCTGGGAAGGCTTTCCACAAGGTTTAGGAGTGTTTGTGGAAATTATTGACCATTTTTCCAGAAGCACATTTGTGAGATCAGACATTGATGTTGCAATTGTCTTGTATGCTGAAGCTTTAAGAGTTCCGTTTAATGGAACTAAGTGGCCAGCTCCTGAAAAACAACCCCACAACATAACCACCACCACCAAACTTTACACTTGGCACAATGCAGTCAGACAAGCACCGTTCTCCTGACCACCACCAAACCCAGACTCGTCCATTTTATTGCCAGACAGAGAAGCCTGATTCGTCACTCCAGCTAACACGTCTCCATTGCCATAGACTCTAGTGACGGTGTGCTTTACACCACTGCATCTGATTCTTTGCATTGTGCTTGGTGATGCTTGGATGCAGCTGCTCAACCATGGAAACCCCTTCCATGAAGCTCTCTAAACACTGTTCTTGAGCTAATTTGAAGGCCACATGAAGTTTGGAGGTCTGCAGTGACTGACTCTGCAGAAAGTTTGCAACCCCTGTGCACTATGCACCTCAGCATCTGCTGACCCCACTCTGTGATTTTAACCACTTCATGGCTGGGTTGCTGTTGTTCCCAGTTGCTTCCACTTTGTTAAAATTCCACTAACAGGTGACTGTGTACGGAAGCCGAGAGCGGCCACGGTACCTATGAACTTTTTTTCTGATGGTTTTCTCGTGATAACGCGTTATTTATCTCGTTATCACGAAATAACGATTGCTGTTTTCTTGAGATAACGAGATAAATAACTTTCATATCAGCCTTCATCATTTAAGGAGACGGCTGCCTTGACTGCAGCTCAGCCCTGCTGACGGCACCTCTCGTGCATCATTC
>VUQJ01025736.1:5593-26440 GCA_015108635.1 Andinoacara biseriatus
ATAAGAAGCGCTGACTTAGGTCAGGGAGAGTCGCTCCTGCTCAGCTGTGCTGAGAATCCATGCAGGTAGAGGCGGGACCTCATTTTGATGGGCACACCATGTGACCAATCACATGCAAATACAGACCTAGATTGTAAAACTAGAAGCAGGGGCGGTTTTAGTGGGAGCCACATTTTAATGCAAGCTGCCTTTATTTAATTGATTTGTTTGCTGTGTTCAGGTGTTTTGATTATGGTCATTCTCATTTGTTGTGAAATCTTCATCTATTCTAATGAACACGCAGTGGGTGATAACAGGGTGTCAGGTGGGTGACAACACGGTGTCAGGTGGGTGATAACAGGGTGTCAGGTGGGTGACAACAGGGTGTCAGGTGGGTGATAACAGGCGCATTGAGTGATCAGACTGATAGTTGTGCCATATATTCATGATCATCCAATCAAATGTCACGTGTTTATATTTCATAATAATACACTTCTTACTGCAAATGATGATGCTGTGTTTTTTCAAAAATATCTCAAAATAATTTACTGTGCATAAATTCTTGAAAAATGGTGAAAAATAAAAAAAATATATATATATATTTGTGACTCACCTGCACGGTTCTATGAGCGTTTACACTCACACACACAGTAGATCCTTTTGCTCGATATCCAGAGAGATTAAGTGTTATTTATGATATTAAATGTGTAATTAAGTATGAAATCACGATACTCTAATATTTAATACAGACTATTTTCTTTCACTCTCTTCAGCTGATTTTGATTCCTTCGTACTTGACTTTGTGTAAATACCACTTTTTATGTTATCTCTCTCTCTGGCCGAGCCGAGCAGGAAACCTGCTGAGAAACAGTCTCTCAAATTGAGCCAGTGCTTTGAAAAGTGACCTTTTATAATGTTTGTTACATTTGAGCACACTGCTGTGCCTTTAATTCAAACTTTATGTTTGAAGTGTAAGTAAAGAAAAAGATGTTCCATCAAACAGTTGAATAAGGTTTTTTCAGCTTGTTACATCACGTAATATTATAGTTAGTGGAAATGAGAACAGAGGCCTTGTGAGGTCTGGCTGTTGATCTGTGAATGTGAGGTGCTTGTTAGATCATGTCTCCCAGAGCTTCCTTTCTCTATATATAATTCTTTCATTCCCTCAAAGCTCTCCACATACGCAGCAAATGGGCCACCTTTCGGAACCACCATTAAAAAATCATTATCATCTCTCATGTCTGCCTGACCTTTTACTCAATAAGTCTGGCATCAGAAACTTCGCTGCTATCTATAAATCAGCACATCAAACCATCTGTGTGCTCTTTTTAATTCATCAAAAGTCTTTCAGAAAATTTGTCAGCGCTAAGAAGCTGATTACAATTGTGTTCTGATACCATGTGTGAATAATCCTGCGTGGCCAGTCCGTGTCTCATTCATCAATTATAAGTCATCATTTAGCTTCTAGGAAACGTGGAGATGTCATTGAAACATCTTTGATCAGTAAAAAATATATAAGTTCAGCAGAAGAAGCTTTTACACATGATTAGTGAGAGAGCCTGTATCAGTGGATTTTGTAACTTCTCTGGTTTTAAATATGACTTCCTGTGTTTCCTGTTTCCACATCCAGAGACGCTCACTATACAGCCAAGTCTCAGGAAATAGTTGCTCCTTTATGGGTCAAAATGGGAAACAGGGATGATGTTTATCAAGGCTATCCCCAAACCTTTTCAAACCACAGCTGACATAGGTTTGTGTTGCTCTGATCAAGGTTCAGATAGGTTAACGTCCTCTGGTTTAAGGTGGTAACTCTAACCCTACCATGATCCTACCATTCTGATAATGTCAACATGGAGGTTTTTGAAAAAGAATCTAAATAGTAGCAGTAAATAAGCAGAAGGAGCTTCCACATTCTTACTGTAGCTGTGTTTGTTTTCAATATGAACAGCTGTGTGATCCTAACCCAGGTCAACAAAATAAGTGAGCCAGTATTAATAAGGAGTCTTCATGTGATTCTATCCATAATGCTGTTAGACTCTTAAAATAACTGTCAAAGCCAAAACACAAGAGATCTGATGTGGGTCACTGCTGTGTAAATGTGTTATTGTCCTCTCACTGTAAGGCCATATGTTTGTCATGAAATTTGGCACCAATATTCACATCATTTTGAAGATGAATACAAAATAACTGCATGAAGTCAGGAAAAAAAAAGCACCAAAAAACCCAACAAAATAAAAAAGTGTCTGCAGTATTTTAGAATACTTTGAGATAATCCTTTGCACCAGCAGCCGCTCAGAATGGGCTCTTTTTAAGGGGCTTGAGACAACAAATCTCCATGTATGTGTTAGTGTAAGCTCTACTTTGTCGTTAATTATAAGATTAGGTGAGGAAAATGTTAACAGGTCCTGTGGGTGCTGAACCTTTATCCAAAACAAGTAGCCATGTGTTTTTGTTTTCCCAAAGACAATAACAAACCATTTTTATACCAAAACATAGAAATCATTTTAATAAATTATAATATGTTATCCAAACTTCTTTTCTGCATTGCACACTTACAGAATGTGGTTTGGACCCAGTGGTACATGTCTGATAATCATGCATAATATCTTTTTCCTGTCACATTCTCGTCCGACTGTCGTGTTCCTCACCATCATCCATCAGTCACACGGCTGCAATTACTGTGACCATTAACCTATACAATCACTATTGATTGATCTGTTGTCATTAACAATGAAAAGCTCATTTTTCTCACGCTGCCACTTCACTGCGCATTCTGTAATCCAAATGATCCAATATTCTTGACTTAATTAAGCTGCTGGGATCCTATTAAATATTTATTTAGAAGTGTCTCACTTCTTTGGCACGAGGACTGATGATATAATAATAATAACAATAATAATAATAATAATAATAATAATAATTATTATTATTATTATTATTATTATTATTATTATTATTGTTATTATTATTATTATTATTATTGCAGGAATATAGGGAATGATATATGGGGACCTCGTTCTAAAGGTCAAATAGGTCAAACCTTCATTAGGACAAACTGAGAAAATGCCTTTTATCAACAACTAAAACTATGTTTAAAATTCTATTGCCTTTGAATTGGCAACATTTAGGAAATGATAGGGATATATGGGGATTATAAATGTCACAGCTGACCTGCACTTGGTTTGCACCTGGTTTTACTGCATGACAAATATCTTAAATTATTTTTAAAGAGAACAAATGAGATGAATATTAAAAAATGACAATAATAGTCCATTAAGATAAATGCTGCCTTGGCGGAGGTTCGTGCTCTCTCACAGAGTCGTGTTTTTCCCCTGGTTCATATCTAAACTGTCTCATGTTAACATGGATGATGGGAAACATTGTTCACTTATTGCAATGTTATTATCTTTATTTGTGGACACACGACAATTACTTTTGTGTGTGTGTGTGTGTGTGTGTGTGAGACCTGTAATGTCTTTGAGTCTTAAAACGTTACTCTCTAAGATTTCATATTATATTGAATTATTAGTTGTTTGTTGGTCTTTTTTGGATTGCGTGTGTCTTCATCTCTATTTATGCAACAATTATTTCTCATCATTTTCCAGAGAATTTTCAGTTTACTTCATAAAAAATATATTCAGATCATGAAGTTTCGTAACTGTTGCCGAGCACATGAAACTGCTTCAGATTCCCCATCTGTAAACAACTCTCAGCTGCTAAATGATGGTGACAGTGGGCGACAGCCCGGCCTTCCCGGCCTTCCCGGCCTTTCTGGCCCTTCTGTTGTTCAGAAAATATTTTCCCATAGTCTGTTGCACAGTGCGTCCAGCATGCAGTGCAGCCACTCTGCTTTATTCTGAAGTAAAAACTGCATTTTGTTTTGAAGTGTGTATCTGGGAGTTGGCCTAATTTGCTTTAAGCTTAGACTGCAGATACTTGAGGAAGGTGATGTATGTGGCATGTCTCACATCACAATGAGTGCAAAGCAGTAAAAAGACCAAGGAATCCTGTAGCAGATGGTTTAGCCCCCACACATCTCTGATCCCATCACCGCACAGTGAGACCGGGAGAATAAATGCACACAAGATACAGGAAGGTCTCAAAGATGCTCCTGGCGCAGGATTTTTGCTGATGTGGTTCCATGCAGGGAAAGGGGAAGAAAGTGAAGCACGTTAGGCCTAAAATCATCTCTAGTTTTTTACACCTGAAATATATATATATATATATATATGATGTTGAGCCCCAGGGTGGGGATGAATTTACTTCAATAAAAAAATGTACACATCAAAAAGGAGGACCAAGGAGGAGGTCAAAGCATGATGCAAACTACTGACCTCCGTCTTACTGGAGCCACTCATTCTAAAAATGCTTCCAGTGTAATCCGTGGAGGCTACAGAGTGTGGCCCAAATGGCTGGTATTTATGTTCATGTATGATAAATGGAATGATAAATGCCACTTTTATTGGCCTGCTTGGCACATGCTTTCCAGCACGATGATGGATGGTCGGCATTAGACAGCGTTCTTAAAAGGCCTCTCTTGGAGGATCCGTCGGCCCGGATGGAGGAAAGAAGGGAAAAAAGTGAGGGTGCTTCATGGAATCATTACTGTGGGACAAAAATCCTTTTAGTTACGTTGGATGGGAATTCCTCCAAAATATTCACTTAGTAAACATATGTTTTATGTTTATGGAAATCAGGGAAAGTTGTAAGCAGCTTTGCTTCCCAATACCTTTTGTTTGTTTGTTATTAAACATTTTGTGCGTGACCTTCGATGAAACAGTGCTGGAAATTTATTTCATGCTCTGAAAATTAATTCCCCAGAAATATAACCTGTGACTAGTTTTAAGATTTATTTCTAGGATTCTGTGACCAGCTCATAATCTGAGCTAATAAACAGTGAGACGTTTTCTCTGTGTCTGCCTGATTATGGAAACACACTCAAATATATTTTTGTACACGATTTCTGTATTAAATGAATTAGAATTAAAAGGACTGTTTTTGTATTCTAATATTTTCAGTAGCTCCAATCAAAGATCACACACAGCATTGATTGTGGTTTAGGAGCGTGATGGTGGAGGCGGATACATTTGGAGCTTTGGTGAAGATTTCCCACACTGAGGTTCACAGATATGATTTTTGTAGTTTTTAGATCAAATTTGTTTAAAAAAGAAAAGAAAAGAAAACAATAAATTACCAATATTGTGATCTGGTGGTACTTTTTTTTTTAGCTCCTTTCATTTGAGCTGTTAATATTTATTCATTTATTAAACACAGAACACGGCTGACCGTGTGTGTGTGTGTGTGCGTAGCGTTGCTTTGTGTTGCGTTGCGTTGCGTTGCGTTGCGTTGCGTTGCGTTGCGTTGTGTTGCGTTGCGTTGCGTTGTGTTGCGTTGCGTTGTATCTCCGGGTCCTCAGCAACTGCAGACTGTGAGTTTTTGTGATATTTAAGCTTTAATGTATCGTGTGATGAACTCACCCTGCGCATGTAAATCAGTTAAAAAAAAGGGACGATAACACAAAAATCTCACACTCGAAGTAAACGGAGCCTCTGAAGCAGCTGCAGCGCTGCAGACGCCACGTTTTTGTTCACCTGAACAAAGCGAACAGTTAGTTTTTGTTGCGTTTTCTGTTGCGTGGACTTTGCTCGGGTCAGACGATATGAAAAGGAATTTATGAAGTTCTCTCATTGGCGCCTCTCTGTCGTGCTCCACCACACCATGCACTTACCAAAAGCCCACTGGTAAAGAGGCATTCAGCCCCTTATCTCCCCAACTTCCCCCCTTAATTAGGTGATCAATTATTAACACACCAATAAACTTCCTGAATAAATAATGGCGTTACGGCTTATGTGGAGTTTCAAGCCCAGTGCCCAGACAGTTGGCCAAATATTTGTTGAAGGTGTCTGTTGAGAGACGCTGTTGTTTATTGGCTTCGGTAATTTTAATTTGGATCTTGTGATTTACTTTTTGCTGTGGAATAAGTGTTATTATTAATTTAGATTTTGGACTGGTTTGTCAGCAAGAGACAACTGAAAAGTAATAATAACAGGAAAAAAGAAAGAAAAAACAAACTGTGCTGCAGGTGCCTGAAGGAGACTGAATGGAGGTGGTGAGTGCTCTTCTTTTCTCTGGGCTTGATGAGTTACAGAGTATCCTGAGTCTGAGGTGAGCTGAGACAGGAAAAGTTACAAATAATGAACTTGAGAAGTCTGCATCATTAGTAAGGCCTGGACAGCCACACTGCAGTCTTGTTAGTGATTCGCTCCTGAGCTTTGCACCTTTACTCTCAGCTGATGGACAAACTGAATAAGATGCAACAGATCTATATGTTAATTTATTTTATTTTTACTTGAAGCAGGAAACTTTGGAAAGATTTCTTTGAGTTTGACTGTTACTCCTGAGCTGCCCCCCCGCTGCTGTTCACACATCTGTGTGTCTGTTTTGTGGATCGTGTATAAAACTTAAAGAGAAAATAAGTTGGAACGAGATGCTCTGAGGAAAAGCTGTAGCTGAACTTTGTTTTCATATCTTCACCCTCTTTCTGCTGTGTTTAAAGTTCAAATATTTCCTCTGTGGACAACAGTACTGTTTCGCCTAAATAGCCCTAACTGCCCCTGGGCCGAGGCCTGTGTAGCCCTGCAGATCCTGACTGATGTACGAGCGATCATGGAGAGAATTTGTTCAACAGGGTACTTGAGGAGGATGAATGAGTCCAGCCTTTGTCACAAGGGCAGCCAGTGATGAGATTCATTTTCACTTTGCATTCCTCATCAGGATGACTTGTTCATTTGGGAGTGGAGCTCCATCTGCTATCACAGGTCTTTCATCTGGCTCACGCTGAGCTGTAATAACTTCCTCTTTTGTTCAGCTCTCTCCTTTCTGCCTGCATCTCTCCTCCTCTCTTCAACTATTCATTTCCCCTCTTCGGGTTCCTTCCTTCCTTTTTTGACTTTTCATTCTGCACGTCTTGCTCTTCTTCTTCTTGTCTTCTTCAAAGACCATCTATATCTTTTTTTTTTTTTAATCTCATTGTCCTCACCCCCCCTGTTTTATGTCCTCTCTTACAGGCCTTCCTCTGTTTGATTCACATCTTATTTGCTTGGATTCTTTTTTCTCTTTAACCTGCAAAGTCAGCCTCTGTTTTGTATCTTTGCTTTTCCTTTTTTTAAATTTCCCTTTAACCCTTTTTAGACATTCCCTGGCTAAATTAATGACTTCATTTATATTTATATTTGATGAAGTAATGTCCTTTGCTTTTCACTCATTTAAGTCATGAAAAAGCTCCATGTTGACAGCTTATAGGACCATGCAGATAGACATGGAGTTCACTGGCAGAGCTATACAGCCTCTGCCAACGAACAGTAAATCTGCAGTCCGCCGTCCACGTGATGAAACTCAGAGCGGTCCCGATTCTTCCTTTGCCCTGTGGTCCAGTTCTGATCCACCCTGGCTGCTCCACACGCAACAAACTGCAGTGCCCGCTGTCTTCTGACTCCTTCCTGTCAGAACCAGCATTAATTGTCAGTTTGAGCTGCAGTAGCTCATCATCGGATCGTTGTGCACGGGCCACCGTTTGTGTGCCACGTGCATCAGTGAGCCTTGGCCGCCCGTTATTCTGTCGCTGGTTCTCCTTCCTCGGACCACTCTGAGAGATACCGACCTCTGCTGAACACCCCAGAAGAGCTGCACTGAAATAGATCTGTGTGAATGTGTTAAATTTGAGATTTGTGCAGGTTTTTTATGTTTTCAGGTGTTGAGTAGGCAGAACTCTAAGATCATCTCATATATTTTGAATTTTGAAAGTGAGTGTAGATGTCACATTTTTATATAGAAACTAATAAGCCTAACCTGGAAGATGGAGGATCTTGATACCAAAGACCATTTAAAGGAGTGTCTCAACAAATGACCTGCTGAATTTGTAACTTTGCTCAATAGTTTCATTTAAATAGAAACAAACAGAAAATCAACCAAAAATCCAGAACAAAACACATAAAAGTTGTAAATGAATCTGCATGTGAAAGTAAAACATAAATCAGTGTTTGGTAGAGAAACTGTTGTTGACAGCATCAGGACACGTCCTGTTGTTGGCACGTCTGTCAGGGACTCCTGTAGGTTTTACCTTGTTACCATGTAGCAACTGCAAGTTTATAAATGTTATTAATGGATGAACCAAATTTCACTTTACTGTAAAACTAAAAAAACAGACGCCAAGAGAACATAGAAACACTAGAACCTCAATGATCTCACAATAACAAGAACTGCAGAACCAGGACAGAAACCATAATAAAAATGAGACTGTTCTTGTCTTTGTAAGTGAGCAAACTTACAAATTCACCAATAGATCATATAATTATTACATTGTATCGAGCAGGAACAAGTGTCGAAGCTTCTGCAGATCTCTCCAGTTTCTGTTTGGCTGCCATCTAACCAGAAGGGTTTTTTTTTAATTTAGAGATAAATTAATGTTTCTGACAAACTTGCAGCTCATAAAAACACCTCAAATTATTTTTATCTGACAGATGTTCCCACACTTGCGAAGTGTAGCGCAGTTATTATGATGATATTTTGTCTGCGGCTCACGAGGGAAAACTGTTGCCAATAATTCCACTCTGGAACGAAGAAAGATGATCTCAACAACACAGAGTTTAAAGTTCGCTCGCATGACACTTTGAGAGGTCTCGTCATTTTTCATGTTGTTTGTTGGCTGTTTAATTTGCATATATAATTGATGCTGCAGACTTCAGACTTCATTGGCATGTAATAAAAGGTCACGGTTCAAAGAAACAAATTCTCTGGTATGTAAACAGTGTTGTTGGCGCTGCTTTAATATGTGTGTTTTTTCTTTCTTTCTAGTTTCTTTTCTTGTTTCTGGCTGAAAGCCTTTCGATGTGCAGCTTTGCCCCCCCCCCCTCTCGCATCTCTAATCAGCCCAGAGGTTTCTGCTCCGAATACCTGGCTGAGTGCTCTACTCGACAAAACAAAGAGAAGTGGCATTTTGTAGTCATTAAGAGTAATTTCATAATCAATAAAACACTTTGGGAAAAAAGAGACTTTCCCACAAGTGACAAATATCAAATTGATTCGGATCACTGGCGGTTGTTGCGCTAATGAAATTGTAGTTCATTGTATAAATCCATAGTAAATGTCAAGTGAATGTCACAGTCTCTTTTGCTTTATTTGTGTTTGTGCGTCTTTCAGCGGCGCTCGCTCGGTTTCAATTAAGTGGCATTTAGCTCGACTGTTTAAAGGTAAGAAACGCTCAATAAAACTGGGCGGGCTGATAAGTAGCGTTTGACATCATTTAAATTTATACTCAGGGGCATCCATGTGACTCGACCATGTGACCCACGGACAGAAAAATGAAGCTGTGCCTCAGGGTCAGCGAATGTGCTGAAACAGCTCATCAGCTCTGGTCGAGTTATGAGGAAGCAGCGGCCAGAAATTCACTTTATGACAGAATACCAGCGCCTCATAAATATGTTTTAAAATAAAACTGCTGCTTTTTATCCTCCTGAGGTCCAAGTCATTCTCCCTGATGACTTTTTAAAATATTCAGTGGAATATCTGTTTTTTTTTAATGCTTTCTCGCTTATTTATTCTATTTTCCTTGAGCAGCTTGTTCAGATAATTCAGGCAGAGATATTCAGCTCTGTGCTCACAGAGAAAAACATTTAGATTCCAGTTTTTACTTTTTCACACCAACAAAAGGATTTTTTTAAACTAACAAATGAAGCTAAAATTTCAGGTTTTTCAGTTTCTTGAAGTATTTTATTTGCTGGGTTTCAGTAATTTGTGCATTACAGATTGCAGGAAGGAAAAAATATTCACACAGTTCAGTGTTTTTGTGTATTTGCTTGGTTTTGTTGTCACATATGTTGACTGTGCAGTTCCTGGTTCTGACATTATAAATGTGAGCAAAAAGAATACAATGTGGTACAAAAGAGCACATTAAAATACAGTCTCTGATGACGTCATCATCTTTGGTCTATACGTGCGTGAATGTGTCCATGTGTTTGACTTCAGGATAATTTAGTGATGCTCTCTGCAGTTGGCAAACAATAAGCTGGTTGTGAGTCCTTTATTACCTGACTTCACAACAATCTTTCCATGCATACAATCTCATTTGTCTTTGACATACTCAAATTGAAAACATCCTCCTTTAATCCGCCCTGGCTGAGCAGGATTGGCTGAGAGGTGCTATTCAATTATGAAAGTTTTCACAGTGGTAATTAGTCAGAGCTAGAACATATTGTTTTATTGCCTCGACTGTGCATCAAGGTGGGAATGAGATGTTTTTAATGTGCACGCTGAGTGGCTTCTGTTTGTTAATGCACTAATGCCTGTAATGAAGCTATGCAATCTAAAAGGCAACATGGATGACTCCGTCACACACACACACACACACACACACACAAATGAGTGTCACGTACAGAGCATTTTTTTATGAGAAGGGTCTTTAGTATGTGGCTCATTTTAAGTTTAATCTAATTTATTAGAAGTATTCTGGCTAATGAGGAAGTAATGCACAAAGTATACAATTTGGTATTTTTGGTATTCATGTTTTTATGGTATAAATCTTAATGATATTTTTTTTTATTTCCTTCCAGAAAAAAGAGACTTTTTTATTAATAAAGCAGCAACAATAATAATGGAATGATTTATTTAAAGTCAGCTGACAGTCTGACCTTTCTTCTGTGAACTGAAATATCATTTAAACATGTAAGTAAGCAGGTAAACTCTCGGTTATTTATATGAGGTTACTTTGCACTTTGTATGCAGGTATTAATAATCAGTGTGAGTGGACAGCAATTAATGCTAAAAATTGTTTGATAAAATCTCGTGCAAAAATCAGATTTCGCAGACTTTTGCATGTTTCTTCGAGGGGTTCCTGTAACTTACTGTTTCCATGTCTGCAGAGCGACTTATTGCTCTTGTAAATGCCAAAGTGCCGTGTCCCCCGCTGTCTCTCTCTTTCTGACAATCCCAATTAGTCCTCATGGCTCATTACCAGCAACCCCGACTTAATCAGCAGCCCCAAAACACTTAGGAAAGATGAGTGAAAGTAGAGGGAAAAGACAAAGGGGGGGGGAGGAACGATAAGCAGCAAATGCATTGATTAAGTCCATTTAAAAAATTGTTGCCCCATCCAGGCGTTTAAACCCACCAAACCTACAAATCTTTTGTTTTTTCACTACTAGCGCACAATGTTTTTCAAGTGTCATTGACCCTCGTGTGTCACTGAAGGCCCCACAGCTAATCTGACAGTTATTAACGAGGCAGAGGTGAAAGGTGACGTCCAAACGGAGCAGCGAAGAGTTTAGATGGCAGGTAATGTTCTCATCTGGTAACTCCTAAATGTGTTATGATCCTACAATAACACAATACTGGTCCTGCTGATCTGCTGGTGGCCTTTAAGGCTTTAATGCTCATTACAGCCTGGACAATACGCTGCTGATCTGAGAGCCGTGTGGGGCTGAAACTGCAGAGGAGACGCTCAATTAGCACACGAAGCTCTTAAAGCAAAGACTCATCATCCTGGAAGAAAGAAAAACGTATATCTGCTTTAAATTTGGCCAATCTCCCCTTCATATCTTCATTTACAGTTAGCGAACTTCTGTGTTGACACTGAGCTGATTATGACCATTTATAACTCATAACATTTGAGATGCCACATGTTTGTGTTGTTGTTGTTGCTGAAGTTTGTAACTACTTGCAGGAGTTGCACTGTGGTGAGAAACTGCATTGAGCACAGATTAGAAGACGTATTTGAGCCTTTCAAGCGTTTCAGGTGTTCACTTACCTTCATCTCACCTGCTGCTAAAAAGCACCAGCACGACTCCGGTTACACTGATTTCAGGATTCGTAGTCGCCTCCTGATCCGGCAGCTCTGCAGCCACGATGGTCACTGCTGCAGTTTAAAGCTGCCCCCTCATTTCAACACGAGTGCTCACACGTTATTTTTAGTTATGTGGTCTCTGTGCTTTTGCTTATGGTTGGACCCACAAAGCAGACTCAAACAAAGTGTGTGTGTGTGTGTGTGTGTGTGTGTCTGGGCAGTGAGGGATGGAGGCGGAGCTCCGGGTTCCAGGCGTATAACGTGACTGCGTTCTTGTGTGAGAGATGTCGGAGAACAGCTGGAGAACGGTGGCAGGCAGTTTGGTGTTGATGTTGAAAGGTTGGCAGGCCGACTTTGGCACCTACAGCCTTTAATACACAGGGTGATATTGGACTGCAGGCGTGCACAGTTAGCCTGGGAAACTCCACCCATGGGTGGCAACACCTCCACACAGCAGCCTACCCGAGTCCTGACAGTCTGTGTTTTCCTGATATTTGGTCCTTTAATAATTTATTTAAATAATCATATGTTGTAAAGCACTTTATCATTTTGAAATGAGCTCCATGAGCTAATGTAGTTCACACTGAAAGCCAGGATTATTTTAACCTCTGAAGCTTGTTTATTAATGCAGTGAATTACAGTAAGAAACAATATGAACCTGGTCAAACGTGTAAATTAGAGAATGAATAACAGCTTTGCACCGTTAGCTCTGCTCTGCAACCTTTTATGTGGAGTTGGTCCCATTTCATTAATGGTACAGGAAGCTTCAGGGTGGAAGGTTTGAATGCAGTTTGTGATGTGAACAGAATCGTTTTTGCTATGAGCAAAATAATGACAGCACAGTCGGGTGAAGCCCGGGTCAATCAGTTCCTGCATCACAGATTTTTTTACAAAATAGAGTTAGATGGGACAGACATAAGTCACCGTTGATTCTGCAACACAACAACAATAATAATGGAATAATATTAAGCAGCAGAGAAAATATAAAATAAAAGGACAAAGAGGAGAGAAAATGGTGGGAATCAGGATGGGAATGATCAGAGGAAGGAGGAGAGATGGAAGTTACAGAGGTAAAAAAAAATGAGGTGGTACATGGGAAAGCCCCCCCCCCACACACACACACACACACACACCAGTTGCTGCATAACAGGATTAGTGGGCTTCTAAAAGGGAAAGCAAAAACACTGCAGACAAACACACATTGAGCCACACACAGGCAGAAACATCCATTAGCGATGGATACACACACTTTGTGTCCCTCGGCCTCTTTACACTCTATCTCCCAACAATCGCTCGCTCACCCTCTGCATGCTTATTAGTGCGCGCTCTGCCTTCCTCTCCCCGTCGCTGCCATGTCAGACAGCAGGTATCTTTGTAACTTCCATAGTCAGAACCTTTGATGCAATTATTCCTTATTAAATCAGCTAATGATAAATAATGACCAAAAGAACATTTTTAGCCTAATTGTGAGCCCCATCAAAGAACATCCCACTTTTCCTAAACCTCTCTCTTTTTTATGAGCATTTCATGTGGCTCAAAAAAAATGTGCTTATTAACATAATCAGCATCTCAGCAATGTGAGGTCACCTGTGGATATTTGTGGGCAAGTTAGACTGACAGGAGTGAGAAATGGCAACCGAACCCTGATCAGAGGAGCTCTGACAGCTGGGACGGAGCTGTGCAGGACGACTAAACAGTCGATGTAGCAACATCACAAAAATCAAGACAAAATGAAAGAATTTAGTGACAGAAGCAGTTATTAAATCCCCGTCAAAGCTATCACTCACTCAGAGCCTTAAAACTCTCAGACAGTCCATGATGTGGAAACACAACAGTGTGCAGTGAGCTGCAGGCTTCTCTTTGTTTGTTTGTTTGTTTGTTTGTTTGTTTGCATGGGTTTGCTCAGCTTTTAAGCTAATGTAGCAGTCCCATTGTTGACATTTGCAGAGCTTTAAAAATTATTTTACTGCTGCAAAGTCACTGCACAATAACAGAAAAGAGCAATAATATTAATAATGTGTAGTTTAAAATGAGCGCACAGACTAATACACATCAGACTGTGGGGTCAGTAACAATACACAGTATTTAATTTTTCAAAATTTTATTTTGGTATTAATAAATCCATCCATCTATCCCAGCTATTATAGGGTGAGATATATTAAATATTATATATTTTCTTATATAAAAATCAATCCAAAAATCCTAAAAACTTATGAATTCAAAGTGAACTAAATTAAAGCCATTTTGAACAATTATCTTATACACAATATACAATATTCAGAAGAACAATTTGCACAATGACTCACACACCCTGATACACCTACTTACACACAAATCATGTTCATTCTTGAATAATGTGTGTTATTATCAGCATACAGGCTTTTTTCTTTTCAATGAGGTCATCGTTCCAGCACTCAGGATGTCATTTACTGCTCGCTCACAAAATCAGAACCCATCACCCGAACCTAATCAAAATTTTGCCCGGCTTTAAATAGAAAACATTTGGCAGATTGTTCCGGTATTTTCCCTTTTAATTAAGAATGTAAAGTCTTATCGAGTGCCAGGGTTGACAAATCACAGTCAATGTATTTTTCTTAAAACTCTGAAAGAAGTTTCTGAAGTTCTCAGAGAGCTGCTGGAGATAAACGTGGGAGCAGCTTGTGTGGTCTAATCCCAAATTAGGATCTTAATTTTGTGCGTGTGTTAAAGTTCTTCAACCATCTGCTGGGAGGTTTTACAGTCATGCTAGAGATCATTTCAATTTTATTGTACTGGATTTTTCTTTTTTCTTTTTTTTAACATTAACTTTTTGCCTAAATTAGTGACTGGAAGCCACCATTTGAACTTACTGTGATTTAAAAGAAACCCACTAGATGTTCATGATAATCACTGAATCCAGAAGCAAACGGCACCTAAAGTCCTACAACAGTTCAAACAGAGATCGTGCAGACAGCCTCACAACCAAGCAAACCGTTTCTGATCATTTAGAAATTTATTGATGGACTCAATAAATGTATTTCTGACACCATGTGACTGCAGGAGCAGCGAGAGGACGGGAGGTAAACACGGACTCACAAAGTACAACTTGTGTCTCGCTTTCTTTTGTCTTGTCAGAAGAAAAGAAACAGAAACGACTTTAAAATGAATAAAAACGGATTCAGCCAATCAGTGATTGATTTTGATTCAGATGCTTGATTATTGCTCTTTCTGCTCTTTCACGCTTTAAAAACAAACACTTAAATATTGCTAATAAGCTGTAAACTTTAGTAAACACTGAATTATGCATGAATCCATTAAGTTTAGATTGATGGTTTATGATATTTACTTGTGTAATACAATAGTAATAATAAAATAATAATTAAAAAATAATATATTTCACTATAGCTGGTAAACACATAGTTTTTATGATTAAAGTACTAATGTAAAGAGAACAGTGAAAATACTGCCACTGCTGCCAAAGGTGTGTTATTAAAATCAGCTCCAACCTCAATGAAAATAAATTATAGCTCCGTAATCATACAGAAAACAATTACCAACATTATTTATTATCATTTCACTGTTTGTTCATTAACAATGAAATGATAACAAAATGATGAAATGCTCTATTATCAGTTTAACGTTTATTAGAGATGGTTATTATCTGATGTTGTTCTAAGATCATTTGATATTTACAGCTGAATTATTCTGCATATGTCTCCATGCACTCTGCTTTGTTCATAGAGCCTCATTTTTAGCTGGTTATCACTTTTCTAGAAGATGAAGATTTTCACACTGTGGATGATCGAGAACAAATGAAAACAGAAACAGAGACTAGAACCATGAATTCACTGCCAAAAGTCCTCACTCACCATCCAGATCATTGAATCCAGGTGTTCCCGTCCCTTCCACAGGTGTATAAACCAAAGACTGCTGCTACCAACATCAGTGAAAGAACAGGTCGCTCTCAGGAGCTCAGGGAGTTCCAGCGTGGTGCCGTGACAGGATGATACCTACAGCCCAGTCCTGAAACTTCCTCACTGCTAAATATTCCATCAAGCCTCCAATCACCAAAACTCGTTCATTAGGAGAAACAAAACAGCAACAATAATGAAACCATGTCCTCAAACTTTGATCAAGAAGACATTTATTATTATTATTATTATTATTATTATTATTGTTTATGTTGTTGTTAATAGTTTGTTTTGAATTTATATTTTATACTAAGAAAAACGGTTCTATATAAATCCTTCATCTTGGCACGCTGCTGGAAGTTTGGAATTCTGGGGAATCTGTGTGTTACCATCCTGATTTGTTCCAAAATAAGAGGAAGAGGGTTTGTATGGAAGGTTGGGTGGAAAAAAATAGGAAAGGATGGGAGAGCGTTTGTGTAAAGATGAAGAAACGGATGAATTGGAGTCAAAACAGTGAAGAAGAAGAGAGGAAGGTGTGAAGATGCAAAGATAACGACAAGTTGTTTTTTCTCTTCATATTCTTCGTTAAATTTACAAATGTTGCTGCTGCCAGTCTGATCAACCAAATTCAGCTGCAATAAAATCTGTGATGAAAACAAGGCTGCCAGCTTCAGAAGAAAAGGGGATGTAGCCTGTTTATCTGGCAAAAGTCCTTTAGTTATGTTGCTCCATGTTGTCCGTGTTGCTCCATGTTGTCCGTGTTGCTCCGTGTTGTCCGTGTTGCTCCATGTTGCTCCGTGTTGTCCAACCACGGGGCCTCGTGTTTGTCTCCTGTGAATCTGCGTGTGGTTCATTTGTCAACTTTAGGACAGCTTTATTATTTCTCAAGGAAGGTTTGTAACATTGGGAAATGATCTGATTTAAATTCTTTGTCCGAATGTATCCTGAGAGTCGTCAGCTGGGGGGTTAAACAGTTACATTTGGAAGCTCTCACAGTGTCTCAGGAACATCACTGTGCTGAGAGCACGTTAGCTATAAAGGGAGACGTCTGGTTAATGGACTCATTAATGCAAACCACATTTTTGTTTTCAAAACAAAAACACGCTGTATTGTGCATCAATAATTTTCACTTCTAGCAGCTCCATAAACTGAAGCGTGATATTCAGTCAGTGTGAACCTGGAAGTCCTGCTTCGGTCTGTCGTTTCCTCGGCCTATCAGAGGGTTCACATTAGGACTTTCAGTCAAATATCCTGTCAGCAGAGATTTCCAATAATCCAGAAACACGTGCATTCAATCATGTCTGTGGTACCCAAAGAGGACATGCTGCTGATTTGAGGTGGACATTTATAACTTGGAGACATTTCAGTTAAGTTTTGGACCGACACTGAAGTCTCAGTGTTTTTGTTGCTGTTCTTCTTTTTATTTTATCCACGTATATCTGATTTGGACTATGGCAGAAAGTGGCTTGTTGTTTCTTTTCTATGGGGTATAAGGTCCTAAATTTCATACTGCTGGGTTATAATTTCCTGATGACACTTTGAAATAATAATTATAATAAAAAATGTCTCCACTCTGTTGATGTGAGCAGAAACAAGTTAACAGGAGCACATTATTTCAAAGGAAGAGAGGCTTTGATAGTTATTTGTTAAAATAATGACGCCCCTGTTACAAAGACGTGTCCTCTGCCACGGCCGTCCCATTTTACCACAGAGGATTACAGGCTCCTTCACTCGCTGCCCTCTTCTGCTTTCTCTCTCTCTTTGTTGAGCTTTGTCTCTTCCCCAGCCTATAGATAATTCTTTCTTTTTCCTACGCCACCCCCACCCCCCCCCTCTCTCTCTCTCACACACACACATGCACGCTCCTTTTCTCATACACACACACACACACACACACACACCTCTAAATGAAGCTGTGACTCAAGGGCCCGGCCACTAAGAGAATGGCTTCTCATTAAAGCCTTGTACTGTCCTTGTCACTTTTTCATGAGCGCATGTGTGTGTCTGTGTGTTTGTGTGTGTCTGTGTGTGCAGGAATAAGTGTGACACAGACCGATCTCTGTGGTAATATTGTGTGTCCACGCCTGGTTATGTGCCACATCGGTCCTTTTTAGTGGACTCTTGCTGCCTGCACTGATTCACACACACTTAGACACAAAGATGCACATAAACCATGAATTAGATGGATTTACGCTGCAGCTGCTGTAAAACTTTTCTTTACTTCCTGTACTGCAGTTTTATTTCTGCCTTTGAATGTATTTGTTATATTTCTCCATGTAGTTACATTTTCCTGTTGTCGTTGCAGAATTTTCATGAACTTCTTTGTTCGTGTTCTTCCTTCGTTCTTCACACCGATCCGTGTGCGCACAACGCTTCAGCTTCCAGAACTTTGATTTTAAATAAATAAGACAGAATCCAGAACACAGAACCTCAGCAGCAGATGTTCTTGTGTTTCGTGTATAGTATAAAATTGTGAAGGATTACTGAAAACATGGATTTGTGTTTTTGAAACTATTCTCAGATCAATTTTACATCCACTAACGCACTCGTTACATTTCTGAGACACGGCAAAAAGGATGAAATTAGCAGCTTGTGATACAGGCTGTGGAACCTGCGAGCTCTGCGGCCGTGCTGGCACATTTAGTCATGAACTTATTTAACCCATAACACACATTTTGTTAGGCTCAACCAGCAGCAGTGGAGTAATTCAGTGTGAACAACAAAGAGAAAATGAAGACCACGCGTGTGATCTTTCTGCAGACGTGTTACAGGCAGATTTCTTCTTCCTTCTCCTTCATGTCACACCTTCGTGTTCTGAAATGTTTTTAGATTGTATGTAATTACTATAAATGTGATGAGTTGGACACAAACATTTTCCTGTGATATGTTTTATTCATTGGCTGCTCATTCATTCCCACCTTACACACGGCAACACTTTCTTCTTTTTGTCTCTCTTTCACTGCTCGCCCCCCCACTGGGGCCTTTAGCAGGCAAATCCACCTCCTAGCGTCCCTCTCATTTCACTTTCTTCTTTAAACATTATGTCTTCCTCGGACTCTTCCTCAGTCCCGCTGAAAGGCTGCTTTTTTTTTACTTTTTGCTCTCACTTCTGTTTTCTGTAATTTACTATCAATTTCTGTCTTGTTCTCCTTTAATAGCTGACAAATGTTCCTCTTTTTAGTTTCTCTTTTTTGTCTCTCCGTTCTCCCTCATTTATGTTGTATTCACTCGTCAGTACTTTATAGCTTTTTAATGCTGCCCCCTGATTTCACCACCAGGCATTTTTGTCTAAAAGTAATGTCTGAAGAGCTGCAATTTAAGATACCAATTTCTGTAAAGACCTAGGTGCTAATATAGTGGCAGGAGTTGTTTTGAAAGCATTACTAAGAGCTGACAACTCTGGAGAACGGCTCTCTGGGTTTCCAATTCATGACCAAAGCGCAAAATACCCACTTTTGCCGAGGAACACTCAGATGAAGCTAAGAGCACCGCAGCATCACATTAAAGCAGAAAGAAGCTGGAGGCAGGTCACCTGCCGCCACCCCGCGCTCGTGCACTCAGCAGCACCTGAGAACATTTTATTGAGATATTTCTATGGTTATGGTGCAACAATCGATAGAGTCCCCTCATAATTTATAATAGCCTCTCCCATTATCATTATCATCAGCATATTAAGCAAATAGATGTTTTTGTTTGTCTGTTTTGATGGTAACATTCTGGTTACCATGGTAATTAAATGATTAGTAATTGCTGATTATGTGATTATATACGGAATCTTCAACTTTTTACTTCTGTAACACTTTTAAGATGCGCAGAGACCCTCATTACAGTCTGGGAATGGCTTCTGTACTCCTATGAAATATGAAAATACTGTATCGTGTGGTTTATAGTATTTGGAGTAATTACTGTTTGTAAATATGAACCTACAGCTGAAATACTAACATGATACATGAACTGAAATGAGTACCATATGAAACAGAAATATTTCCCCACTGCAGTTTGACTCAGTATGAGTGAACATTTATAACTCAAGTATAATTTAATAGAATCATTTAGCTGCTGCAGTTAGCTGGTGGGGTCCCAGTACCGCTGCACCTGCCTCACCCCTCTGACCAGTGTCCTTACCACAAACACCGGCTCAGCAGTGACTCCAAGCACCTTTTAGAGCTCTGCAGCCTATTTTAAAGTTATTTAATAATTTGTCCAATAAATCAATCAATCTCAAAACTAAATCAATTAAAAAAAATGTGTTAGGATATGAGTTTGGATTTTATGAGCCCGTCTGAGACAAATTGTGACGTTTGTTTACCGTGAATCACACTTTGTGTCATTGCCATAGTAACGTGGTTGATATGAATCTCCACTCTGAGTCTGTGATTGGTTGATATTTGTCATGTTTGACGTGAAATGATTAAATAAAGTCAAAGCTGGTTAATTTAGGAAAATGAACAATGTCACTGATTTTCAGAATAATCATTTATTGGATGGCGGTGTCGCAATGCTGTGAAGTTTTGAAAATAAAAGTTCATTTTAAAAGATTAACACCATATTCAGAAATCTGGCTCATCAGTTCGCTTAAACATGCAAGAACGAACTCTGAGCTGTATCCAGGGCTCTCACTCATCAACCAACAGCGGACGCTAACGATGCCGCTGACAAACAGGAACCCGGGGTTCTCAGTGGAACACTAGTAACCACTTTAAGCTGTAGCAACAATTTACTGTAATTCCTCCTGAAAGGCTTAATCTAGTTACAACTAATAGTTGCAGCTCTCATTGCTACATTGACACAGTTGTAATGTAACATGTTGAGCACAGACAGTGTGTTAGTGACGCACACCTGCAGCGTATCTGAAGGCCACCGGCTCTCAGTGGCTCTGGTTCTGACGGGATCGTGGACTCAGTCACTCATTCTGGGTCAGACGGAATAAACAATGAAGGCAGTTTGAAAAAGCAGCTCATTGCCTAACGCTTTGTGATTGGCAGGTCACTGGGCCAATGAGCAAGCAGTTTTCTCTCCTCATCACAGCTGGTTTGTTGGAGCCAAGATGGCTCCGGTGAAAACGCTAATCTTGAACTGGACTCCAGAAATCAATAGGGGGGGGGGGGGGGATGGGGCTACGTCTGTATATGGGTGAAGTTA
>VUQJ01025738.1:9953-21250 GCA_015108635.1 Andinoacara biseriatus
AAACAAAAAGCAAGAGCTACATCTCAGACTCTACAGGCCTCACTTAGCATATTAAATATCAAAGTTCATAACAGTACAAAAGACTGAACAACTATGGCTTGATTAGAGGGGTTGCAAAGAGAAATCCTTCTCTCTAAAAAGATCATGGTACTTCTTAGGTTTGCAAATTTGCATCTGAACAAACCACAAGACTTCTGGAACAATGTCCTTTGATCAGATGAGACCAAAGTACCAGGACCAAAGTAGAGATATTTAACTATAATGCATAGTGCCATTTTTTTGGCATCAAAACCAAGCAGCAACTATTACGTACAGGGGTGGAGAGGTGCTGTTTTGTGCTGGTTTTGCAGCCACAGGGCCTGGACACCTTCCAGTCATTGAGTCGAACATGAACTCCTCTGTATACCAAAGTACTCTAGAGTTAAATGTGAGATCATCTGTCCAACAGCTAAAGCTTGGCTGCAATTGGATCACATAACAGGATGATGATCCCAATCAAATCTACAACAGAACAGCTGAAAAAAAACAATTGTCCAAAGTCCTGACCTCAACCTGATTGAAATGCTGTGGCAGGACCTTAAAAGAGCTGTGTGTAATTGCATGTCAGCAACCATTAAAAGCAACAGCAAAATTCCTCCACAGCAACGTGAGAGACTGATAAAGTTATATAGGCAACAATTAATTCACGTTATTGCTGCTAAAGGTGGTTCTATAAGCTACTGAATCATGGGGTGTACTTTTTTATTTTACATTAAGACTGCTTAGAGTCCTGTGAAAAATTTTTCATGACTGTGTTCATCTGACACTTTTCAACTGTTCTCTATTCTTGCAGCCTTTCTGGTAATGGACTCTCAGAAACACAGACTGAAAATATGACTTCAGTTGTCAAATCAGTTGTCTCAAATCTAAGAGAACTGGAGTTGAGTAGTAACATACTACGGAGCTCATTATGCTCTGTGCTCTCCATTGGACTACGCTGCCCTCTATTGGTGAAGCTCAGGTCAGTTTTAGATGTTATTACTTTATCTCAACCCTGTGTGCTCATCTGACACTTTTCACCTGTTGTTCTCTATTCTTGCAGTTTTTCTTGTCATGAACTCTCAGAAACACAGACGAGGCAATGGTATGGTCTCAGCATCATTTCCTTGATAAAAGGGCTGTTTGAGTCCTTTCAGACATGTTTGAGTCCTCCACCAGCATGTCTAGGCAATAACAATTCATGGGGACAGGCAGCTAGCCACTGAGTATATCTCTAGCATTCTAAAATGTGACCAAGGCACTTGTAGAGTGTTGCACCCTTACCATGTCTGGTTCATACAAATTAGGCACATGGTTTTGCACCTGCAAATCTAGTGGTACGTCCCACTGAGAAACAATAGTTTTACACTATCTTTAGTGCAGTGCTTCGTTCATCAAATATATCATGAAAGGGCAAGTCACAGGCAAATGACAAGCCGAACTGTCTGACCCTTAAGGATGAAAAAAGTCCAACCTTTGTCCAGTATTTCAGAAGGAAGGAAGTGTTGACTGTGAAACCCTGGAAAGGGATATCTCTCTGAAACCGAGTGTCAAATATGTGGGTTCCTTTTGGTGAGGTGAGGTGAAAAAAATCAATCACTGCTATCCCATCAGGGGACGTCATTTTTATCAGTGCTTGTTGCTATTCCAGCATTCACATTGTCTGTCCATTTTTAGCACCTGTTAGGTTACACAGCCTCCCTGATCCTGACAGTTCTTCTGGGAAAGCTGATGATGAGAGAGCTTTGTTTCTCCTGAAACAGAGGGAGTGGGGCGACCCATCCTGTCTGCGTGCACCATGTCTCTGTAGCAATTCAGTACGTCTAAGAACACGAGCCCCTCTGGGCATCCTGTTGTGTGTCCTACATACCAGAGCCAAGTTAAGATGCCCAGGGAGAACTGAGCAACAACAAATATGCGATAAATGTCAGTGAAATATTTGTATTAGATGGGTATGGTAAAAACAGGGCAATTAAACAGGTATGCGTAACAAACAATCTGTTAGTTTAACAACAAAACAACAAAACAAACAAAAAAACATTTCAAAAAGTAATAAACATTTTTGTTTGTTAAGCATATACGTCTATTCATTCAAAATGTTAGTAGCAAAAGGATTTTTTAATTGTAAGTGTTTAATTTGTTGATAATTTGTTTGTGATCAATTGCGATTAATTAATTACAGACACTGTAATTAACTTGATTAAAATTTTTAATCGAGTCCCATCACTAAAATAAATACATTTATATAAATATGTATCTATACATATTTGTGAGTAATTTCAAACTGAATTTCTGGTTTCACCCCCCCCCCCCTCCGCAGTACCTTCGCCGCCCACACTTTGGGAACCACTGATCTATTGTATCTATCTAATCTAATGCTGTTTTATCCTTTGTACCAAAAGACTGAACCGAAATCCTGGGATATCAAAAATCTGTGAAGAGTTAGTAGCAGCATTCACATCCAACACCTGTAACCTAAGAGAACTGGAACTCAGCTACACCAATTTCGAAGACTCGGAAATGAAGATCCTCTCAACTGGGCTGATGAACACAAACTGTAGACTGACGGCATTAAGGTAAAACACTACATTTAAAAAACAAAGTAGTACAAACTGAATTCTTGAAACTTTTCAGTTTCTTGCAGGTTTCAGAGCTTTACAGAGAACAGAAACATCCCTCCTCAAGGTTTTTAACAACCTAATTTTTCAGTCTGCAGGGAGAGAGCACAATTTGAATTCTTTTAAATGTATGCGGCCATTTTGAAACATGGCTTGCCAGCAAAGACCTTATACTTGGCTAGTTCTATTTTTACTGTTTAGAAAAAACCTATTTGATCACCACAGGTGACTCATTGTCAATAGCTTGCACTTCATCACCACAGAGTAACTGGAAAACTTTTATTATTTTCACCAAATGAAAAATCATATTGTTCAATTATTTTGCAGTTTTGTCTCTTGTACTCTTTACATGCTTATGGTATTGTTAAATTGTTTATATAGAAGATTTGAATTATTGTAAAATTATTATTTTTTTAAAACAATTTTGCAGATACACTATTTTCTCTAATATTAAGCAGCCAAATGTTATTCCAACATTTTTCATTCAGTCTCAGTCACAACAAACTCACTGAGAAAGGCTGCGAGACACTGGCCTCTGTGCTCAGCTTGTAGGGGTTCCCACCTGAAAGAGCTGGACCTGAGCTACAATGACCTGCGGGACTCAGGGGTGATGGTGCTGTCTGATGCACTGACAAGCCCACACTGTGGATTAAAAACACTTAGGTCAGTGTCAGTTCACATTATGTTAACATATATCAATATCTATATGGATCCTCTTGCAGTACATGAAAAGAGGCTATTTTTTTTTAACTCAGATGCGCTATCATGGTGTTGTAATGCATTTTTACACTTACAGATACTTGAGGTGTTCATATATAAACACCACCATAAAGTCATTTAGTTACACAGATGGATGTTTTAGTTTTAATTTCTTAACCTAATCATATCATTGCAGAATAGAAAAGATCAGTTTGTCAGGTATATGATAATTATCCCGTTAACAATTGAAAATCTGTGCCAATAAGAGCGTCTACTGCACTTCTAATATGTTGTTTGATTTCTGTAGGCTGTCATTTTGTAAAGTGACAGGAGATGGAGGTTCCTCTTTGGCCTTGGCTTTGAACTCTGACCACTGTAGTGTCAAAGAACTTGACCTCAGCTTTAATAACCTCACTGATGATGTTATCAAGCTGCTGGCTGAAAAACATAGGGATACAAGCTGCAGTCTGGAAAATCTCAAGTATGGAAAAAATTCTGTCCAACAAAGAAAGCTTTACATTTAACTCACTCATTTTAATTGTGCAAGGTCCTCTCACAGACAGCAATGTTTTTCTTTATTTTCCCCATCAGTGTGGACCACAATGAAGAATTTTGGGTTGATCTGAAGCTACTGAGACAGTGTAAGAAAACATTGTTCAAGAAATATTACATCTCTGTGTTTTCCATGCAGGATGTAAAATATTTGCAAGTGTATTGAAATCAATCTTTCAAATCAGGATTTTTGCATAAAGCCTTCATGAAAAAGAAATAAAAATCACTCTGATTTACTACTGTTTATTAGTGAGTGATAATTCACACAGTGGTGTCCTGATACAGAAAATAATGAATATTAAAAAAACAAGCAATAGTGCTGGCTTTAAGTATTATTTTATTCTTTTTTCAAATTATTTATTCTGTACTTAGTGGTGAGTCGAACAAAAAATTATTGGGATGATGAAATGAACACAATAGATATGAAAATCAAAAGAATTGTGATTCATAATACATGTTTAAAAAAAAAAACTATGCATGGTAATAATCGCTGCATTTGTGACCATATTCATGCAAAGTTTAGTTGTAGCACAGGAGGTAGAGCAGGTCATCTACTAACTGGAAGGTTGGTGGTTTGAGTCCTGGCTGCTCCAGTCCTGCGTTCCAAAGTATTCTTGGACAGAAAACTGAACCTCAAGTTGCTCTCTGATGTATTCCTTGGAGTATGACTGTTGGATAGAAAGCACTTAAGTCTAGAAGAAAATGCTTGTATGAATGTTGTATAAAGTGCTTTGAGTGCTCAGGTAGAGTAGAAAAATGCTAAAAACCAGTACCTCTAAAAAAACCATTTACCACTGGCCCACTCTTTAAGGAGGCAATAAGGTACATATATACACTGCTCAAAAAAATTACAGGAATATTTTTAAATCAGAGTATAACATCAAGTCAGTTGAAATTCTGGGATATTGATCTGGTCAGTTAAGTAGCAGAGGGGGTCATTAATCAGTTTCAGCTGCTTTGTGTCACGGCTGGTACAAAGCAAGGCAGGGAGGACCTCAAAGCAGGACGCAGGGTGAGAGCTGAATTGGTGCTTAGTTTTATTGACAAAATAACACTCAAAATAGGCTGGAAGGCCCAGCTACATACAGAAACTTGAAACCTGAAAACTCAAAACAACACTGAGACTTAAATACACAGAGGGAACAAGGGGTGAGTGGAAACAGCGGGGCAAAACAGGTGAAATGAATAAACAGGAAGAAAAACTGAACACAACACACATGGAGCACGAAACCATGGCATTACCAACAGGTGCACTAGAGGGGCAACTATGAGAAAACCCCCAAAACACTAATGGTTTTAGAGGTGGAGGCCACTGACATTTTCCCCTCCTCATCGTTTTTTGTCACTAGTTTTGCATTCGGGTAGGGTCAGTGTCACTACTGGTAGCATGAGACAATACCTGGACCCATCAGAGTTTTCAAAGGTAGTTCAGCTCCTTCAGGATGGCACATCAATATGTTCCATTGCCAGAAGGTTTGCTATGTCTTCTACCACAGTCTGAGGAACATGGAGGAGATAATTTTAGTAAGAGTTATTGGGAAGGTCAGCTCAGGCTACTATCAAAATAAAAAAGATGGTTTGTTTTAAAGTCATAAACAAATTAGATATGGCCATGCACAATGTTCTTTATACAAAATGAATTCCCATTCTTTTAGTTCTGAGTGACTCAGCTGGCATATGCAGCCTATATTCCCCAAGCATTGGAGTTACATTTAATGTGATAAAACCATAGAACATAGTTGCTTACATACACAGTTTGAACAACATGTCTGAATTATTTGCAGTTATTGGTTGAAATTCTTAAATAAGTAAAAGCTTTGTTCTAAGCTTTTTGACAAAATTATCAGAGATGAACACTAAGATAATAACACTGTTACAAATAACCCTTTCTCTGCTGCCCTGATTGCAGATGCCTGTGACCTCACACTTGACCCCAACACAGCAGGTGTGAATGTTATTTTAACCAAGGAGAACAAAATGGCAGAATATGTTCCAGAGAAGCAATCATATCCTGATCATCCAGACAGATTTGATACCATTCAGGTTCTGTCTGAAGAAGGTCTGACAGGTCGCCATTACTGGGAGGTTGACTGTTCGAGGGCTGATGTTGGTGTGGCATATAAAAGTATGGACAGGGTGGGAGACTCTTCCTCTGAGTTTTCTTTGGGAAAAAATGAAAAGTCTTGGTGCTGGATGATTGATGGTTGTTTTTATCATAATAATTCCTGTGTAAACATTGGATACTGTAAAGCGCTGTTTCGATGTATCATAGGAGTGTATCTGGACTGGCCAGCAGGCATTTTGTCCTTTTTTGAAGTCTCTCCTGACACGGTTACTCACCTGTACACTGTGCACACAACTTTCATTGAACCACTCCATCCTGGTTTCCATCTGGAGTCAAATGGATCAGTTTACCTCTGTTACCAAAAATAAGTAGAAAAAAAATGGATGAACGGAAAAGAAAGTACCAAAGAGTGCAAGCATACAAAATAAAATAAATAGTTTATGATATCTTATATCTCTTTGTCTTATGTCACATACAGATTAATACAATAAAGATTGGTTTAATTTCTTGGATTTCTTCAACAAGAATAAAAATGATAACAAACTTCTTATAACAAACTACAGAAATTTGCTAGACCAAATGTGTGGGACTCAGTTCTTATCAACTACAGAGCACAGTGGAAAATATTTATCCTGTGTATTGTACATTGTGTAAAATTTTAAACATGCTTTTTATTATACATCTAGTTGTATTGTTAGAGTTGTACATTTTTGTTTATTTGATTGATTGACACTATTTTATTTTACTTTAGATTTTCATAATATTATTTTCAAGAATTTTTAGAATTGAACAGTTTTAATCAGTTTTTCTCATGTAAAGTGCTTTGTAACATTTTTGAAATGTGGTATTTTAATAAACCTATCTCTTTTTATATTTACTGATTTGTTCTCATGTATATTTTCCTTTTTTTAGTCATGCACCTCACACTCTTTAGATGCATCTCTCCAGTTTGTTTCTGACAACTACAACAATAACAACAGTAATAATAATTATAATAATAGCAATGGACTTGGGAGGGAACAAAAGTCGAGACAATGAAAATGTCATATTTTATATATTGTAATTCTTATCACGCTTTATGATCGAGCTTCCCTAACCCTCTACTGCACACATTTGGACTGAAATTTAAGTCTCCTTAAAACATTCTGATTGGTTTGAGTCATTTAAGTTCACATGTACTGGGCATGGGGCTTGGGGCAAGAGGCCAGGGCAGCCGTTTCCCACTCAGCCATAAAGATGTTTGCATAAGCTGGTGCGAATTTCTTGCCCATGGCTGTGCCTTTGGTTTGGAGGTAAAATTCTGAATCAAATTCAAAGTCATTTCTCCTCAGGTTAATTTCCAGGAGCTGGAGGAGCTCCTTATCAGGCCTCTTTATGTCCCGGTGTTGCATGAAAATGTTTTTTACAGCTTGTATGCCCTCATCAATGTCAATATTTGTGTAGAGGCTATCAACATCCATGGTGAAGAGGATGGCTTCCGAAGGAATGTGTAGTCGTTTGATTTTTTCTATGAAGTCATAGGTGTCCTTGATGTAGCTGGCGTGTCCGACTGAGAGCGGGTTAAGGAAGTGATCAATATATTCCGCCGTCCAATAGGTTTCACTGCCACAGTCTGAGACTATTGGTCGCCCCGGAGGAATTTCGTATGGTCTACTCCACTTGGCTGGGTCTTTGTGTATTTTGGGGAGTAAATAAAAGAGTCTGGCTCTGGGTTGTGGGTTGCCTAATAAGTAGTTTTTTTGTTTTAAATTTATGAATTTCTTTTCCAATAGTTTGTCGATGATGGGTTTAATAATTAGGGTTGTTTCAGGGTAGATGGGTTCTTGTAGTTTGGTATAATAGTTGGTATCTCTTAACTGTCTGTGACCCTCCCATAAATATTGGTCCCTGTCCATGATTACGACTGCACTGCCTTTGTCAGCTGGTTTAATGATGATGTTTTTCTCATTTTTTAGCTCATGTAAAGCTACAATTTCCTCCCTGGTAAGGTTGGGTTTGATCCTGCCAGCCTGGAAGCTGCTGTCAAAGTGCTGTGTGTCCACTTGGATCAGAATAGTGACCTCTGGTGGGAGCTGGGCCAGGGGTGGTGTCCAGCTGGACTTGGGAGTAAAAGGTGGGGGGTCCTTGTCCCTTTTATTCAGGAAGTATGTGGCTAGTTTGATCCGCCTGTGATACTCCTGCATGTCCCATCTGCCCTGTTCAACCACGTTTTTATTACTCCCTCGAGTAGGGATGAAGTGTAGGCCCCGGTTCAACAATAAAAATTGTGGTGTGCTCAATGTAAACTTTTTTGCTAGGACCACTACACTTTTTGACCCCTCCTGAATGGGCAGGCTTATGGGGACAGATATTTTACATGTCCGCACCAGTGCTGCAGCATGTACTTGGCTGTGCGTTTGGACCAGTGAATATTGTCCATTAGTGTAGTGAAATCCTTCAGAGGGAGTTCAGGGATGTGTAGAGCATTTTGTCTAATAGCCTGATTTAGGTGTATTATGTTGTTTCGTTCTTTGAATGGAAGTTGTTTGGAGTAATTAATGAGGGGGACCCAGATCTCAGCTGTTGGGAATTTGTTCTCTGCAGCCTTGAGTGTGGCTAGTAGTTGTTTGACTGCCGTCTCCTTGAGTTTTTGTTTCCTGTTGTTTAATCCAAAGGAGAGGAAAACCTTTTCCACTTCCGTGGAGACTGTTGCCTTATTGATGATGGATGGCACATGGCCCAGAGTAGCCCCTGGGAAGCTGTCAATCTGCAGCTGATCACTTGAAAAAGGTGGGATTCTTGCCAAGTTTGAATCCCCAATTATGAGCCATTTTTTGCCCACACTAAGACTCCAGTCCACAGTTTTGTTGTTGGTGTTCACATGCCGGGTGGGTCTGCGTGTGGGGGTTTGGGGTGGAGCGGTCTGTTTTGGGGGGACCTTGGGTTGTAACCGAAGTCGGCTCTGAATTGCTGTCCTTAATCTGTGGGTTTTGGTTGAAGCTGGGACCTGATTGGTCTCCTCAGTGTCACTGCGTTCAATGTGTTGGGTCTCTAGTGGTGATTCCGGTGTCTGTGTTGGTGACCCTGGAGGGGGAAGTGTCAAACTGGGTTCACTTTTCTCCTGTGCCCGTGGATTAGTGGGTTTCCCACCAGTACCAGTGGTGGTTAGTGATTTGTGGGCCCTCTGTGGTTTTGGAGAAGTGACTGGGGGCTGAATTTTTGGGGGAGGAGGAGAAGGAGGGGCAGGGGGAGGAGGAGAAGAAAGGGTAGTGATTCCCAGATCTGCATCGTTCGAGTGTTCTACTGGTTTCTCTCTAAAAGGTGACCAATCTCCTGTTTGGTCTGTCATAGTGGCTATAGAAGCTGTCTGTGACCCTGCCCAAGGTGCGTGCACTTGGGCCAGAGTTGTCACATGCGTGGTGTGGGGTTTGGAACCCATGGTAGTGGCTAGCTCGGGTTCGGTGGCATGTGGGGGGGCGGGGTGCCCCTCCGGTTGCCCAGAGCCCTCAAAAATTGTGGTCACGGCCCTGCTTTTTGGTTGGTTGTGTGGTGAAGTGGAGGTCGTGGCTTGGAGTGTGGGTCTGTGTGTCCGTGTGACCCTAGGAGGTGATGGTGAGCGACTGAAAGTCTCCTGTGAGGCGCTGGTCGTCTGCTTTAACTCCTGTAGTTTAGCAATAATGAGAGCCTCCGTTTGTTCCACAGTCTCGCCCAGCAGTCTTTTGCCCAAATTGCGTTTGGCCCACAGTGTGGCCACTTCAAAAGGCTCATGCCAGTCATGGGTGGATAGGTGTGTGAATGAGTCTAGTTCACTTTCCATCTGTTCCATGTAATGTTCACGGAGGATTACCATGGTGGTGTATTCCCAGTTTTTGGCGTTACCCTCAATGAGAAGTTGTGTATTATCATTGGGACTGGCAGGTTTTATGAATGTGGCCAAATGTTTAGTGAGTCTGCTGATAGTGGGGGGAGGCTCAGTTGCCGAGGCAATCTTGAGATGGTGTGCTATTTTGATGATTTTGTGCATAGCACGTACTTTTAGGATGAAATCAGGGTCATTGGATCGAGGTTTTTCGGTCCTTTCACTCTTTTTATTGTTCATCCGTGATGTGTTGTCTGCGTAGCGTATGTTTGTGTTGTGCTTTGTGTAACGTTGGTTACGCGGGGGCTTGAAGGGTCCCCGTTGGTCAAAAAATTGTGGCCTGAAGCCTGGCTCTCTATAGCGGCGTTGTGAGTCATAAGCCCCGTCGTAGCGCCGTCCCCATCGGGTAGCGGACGCATAGCTGGGGCGGACGCGGCTGTTCCGGTCGCGGGAAGCGGGAGGAGGATAACGTGATGCTGCGTTAAGGCGCTGTTGGCTGCGGCCTTGTCTGGCGCGTCCGCGCCGATAAGACACCACCGTCCACTCGCCGTCATTCCTTCTGCGATTCATGTCGGAGCGGCGCTTCTTGGTTTTGGCAGAACGAGCTGCGGGGTTCGCTTGCTGCGATAGAAAAGCAAGCTTGAAACGACGTTTCGGTCTTTATAAAGACCTTCTTCAGGTTGCTTGCTTAATTAAATAAAATAAAGCACGTGAAACGGCTGTGAAGTTAGTGTCCAAGTATCGTACAGATGCTTTCTCTTCCGTGTGAGCGTGTGGTTTGAGGAGCAGAGTACTGCAGCCAGGGCTTTTTAAGCGGAGGGGGCGTGTCCAATGTGGGGGAGAGAGAGGAAAGGAGATGAAACAGAGCGCCGCAAACTGAGTTTCTGCTCTGCTGTTTTATTAAAATAAATCATGTTCTGTTGTTTTGAATCATGTAGCATTATGTTCCATTGTTTTCTCCCAATCATGTGATGTTTTTTAACAACACTTTTTAGGAATGTTTTATTCTGTTTTATAAACTATTTATAATATATCATGCTCCTCATTTTCCAATCATGTTTGAAAATTTACCCTGATCATGTTTGAATTTCAAAATCATGTGCCATCATGTCTAAGTGACAGCCTCAAAAACAGCTGTTAAGTTTCTATGCTGCAGTCTCACGTACGGGATGTTGGACACTGAATGGGGCTCCTACAGGCCGTTCACACTAAAATCCGTAAACAATTTGTGAAATCCAATGGTTGTGAATAAAGTTCCGAATAAATGTTCAATAATGTTGAGTCCTTTTCTTGCATTTCTAATGAGCATGATGATTACCACGGCAAAGGATGTCCCCGGGTCAAGGAAGGGGTCAGGCCCTGCCCAGCTCTGTATAGGAGGCACTGGCTAGGTTAGGAAATCAAATAATTGAATCCCAGCGTCGCGAAGCGGCGCTGGGATTATGCTCTGGCCGTTCCCATGATGAGCCGGGTTAGGTCAACCCCAAATTTTTAAGGTCAGGGCCGG
>VUQJ01025745.1:12966-26685 GCA_015108635.1 Andinoacara biseriatus
TCCTTTAAAAATTTTTTTTTTTTTTGGGGGGGGGGGGGGGTATTTTTCTTTGTTTGTTTTAGTATTTTGGACAAGATAACAATTAATGGCCATCTAAAAAAAATAATAATAAGGGTCCAAATCAAAGGCGTCCTCACCCTGCATGGTCAGTACATAGAAACACCACCTCACTTAGAGCTTGTAGGCAGCTGATACACTTTAACTTCTTTTTGCGTGAATTTTTGACCATTATTCCTTCTGTCTTGCATGCAATCTTTTTTTTTAATCTTCAACTTCTTTTTGACTTATAGTTTGTTTGTTTGTTTTGTAGAATTTGCTTAAGTGAATTCATACTGGGTGGTGTGGTGGTTAGCACTGCACCTCACAGTTAGAATGACAGCAAGAAGGTCTGGGTTTGAATCCACCTTAGCCCGGGATTTTGCATGTTATCCCCCTGTCTGCGTGGGTTTCCTCCCACAGTCCAAAATTTCCCATAGGTGTGAATGGTTGTCTGTCTGTCTGTTAGCCCTGCGACAGGTTGGCAACCTGTATGGGTTTACTTTGCCTCTTGCCCTATGACAGCTGGGATAGGCTTCGGCCCCCCTGCAACCCTGAACAGGATAAGTGAAAGATGATGGTTGGATGGATGAATTCATACTTGTTTGTATAAGTAGCACTGGCTGCTTCAGAAGCCCAAAACATAATAAATTCACCCTGTGTTTATAGCTGTGAAGGTGTTCTTTTCATTAAATTCACCACACCTTTTTTCTCCAACCTTACCTTTGCTCAATATGGCCAAAAAAAATCAGTCAACAGTACTTGCTTCTACAATACACAAGGCTTGGTTTAGGTGTTGATTTGATGATACTTAGTTTTGTGGTAAGGGCACAGGAAAGGTTTTCTTGTGATGATGCTGGACGACAGAACAGCTCATCACTCCACTAGACTCTTGTTTAATCTTCCCGAAGTCTTTCTGCATTCAAACAAGGGTTTTTATTTGCCTTTTTAGCAATCCTACTCTGAAAGTAGTAGTCTTCCAGACCCCAGCATAACCTCAATTGTAGCTATCAATGGTTGTTTTTCAGTGTGATGAATTGTTACAGAGTCACAGCTTTGAAATTTTCACCTGAAATTTCCTCGTCATGCTTGTGAACAAGCCAAAGTCCTTAAAAGCTAATTTGGGTCTGATACGTGATAAGTGAACGTATCAGACCCAATGGCTTGGGGTGCTCAGACTTTAATGTTGCATTGTTTTCTTTTTCAGCCTAAAATTATACAATACATTCTTTTTGCATACAATGTCGCAAACAATCTTTGATCATCAGTATTCGCACAACACTGTATTGGACTTATTTTCTCTTTCTCTTTTATTTAGGTACAGTATTAGCCGCCCAGTGGAAACTCACATGTCTGGCACATCTAAAAATTCTGCTCAGCACACAAAGGTGAAAAAAATTGACAATTTCATTGACATGCAAAACAGTAAGAAACTTAATGCACACAATTCCACTTTTAAAGGTCACGATTTAACTCTGTGTAGTGTTTACACTATATAAACTGTGAAAGACTATGGTGAAACCTCAGCATGAATATAGCAAATTTAACAGACTGATGTGTGTCAACAGGTCAGTGCTGCACCAAACCCTCTGGCCAAAGAGGAACTGAACCTGCTGGCCAGGTTAATGGGAGGGTTAGAAGTTCAGAAACCAGGAAACGCAGACACTGGCTTCCGAATTAATCTCTTTGCTACTGATGAAGAAGAAGAGTGAGTGTTAATGTTTTCTGTGTGCCATTTAATGAGATCCGGGTTTCTTTTTACTATTCCTAATGTGCAAAATACAGTTTGTTTTGTTTGAATTAATCAAAACTTGAATTTTGACTCTTCATTACAGAGAGGCATTAATATCAAGACCTGATGAGCTTTTATATGGAGTCATAAACATCCAAGCAACCAAGGTAAAACTAAGCATCAACTTTCTGTAGGAAAGCTACATGTCCAGTTTATGTTTGTTTGTTTATATATAATTATCTAATTTTAATAGCATAGTTACTTACAGAAAAATATGGCAATTTACCATCTAATGGCAAGAACATACTACAAATTGGAAATGTCAGACTTGCTGTCCTCTTCAGTCCTAGGGACATTTTATTGCTGTCACTGCAGAAACTACAGAGCTAGTAAGTAGTAAGTAAATGTATTTGTTTAGCGCTTTTCACAGACAGTGGTCACAAAGCGCTGTACATGCAAAACAAAAAACACACCATAATAAACCAATAATGTAAGGCTAAAATAATTGATCACCATAATATCTAAAAAACCAATAATGTAAAGCTAAAAAGTAATAATTAGACACCAAAAGCTAAAAACTAATAGTTCAATAAAAATTCTCAGCAGAAGGCCTTTTTAAAAAGAAAAGTTTTTACCTGCTTTTTAAAGGAATCCACAGAGTCAACTGAGCGTAGATGTAAAGGTAGACTGTTCCACAGCCTCGGTGCCACTGAAAGGCCCTGTCCCCCCTTAGTCTTTAGTCATGTACGGGGAACAACTAACAAATCCTGAGCCTGAGAACGAAGACAGCGAGAAGCTGTATATTTTTTGAGAAGCTGAGAAATATAATCTGGAGCCTGGCCATTTCATTTCCCCAAATGCAAGCATTTTGTTTTATTTTTACAGTGAAATTAAACACTGATCTTAGGTCTCAAACAACTCACTGAAGGATCAAGACCCTTCATGGAACTGCTTGAATTGTGGGACTCGTAACAGGCATGAGCACAGATATTGTGATGCTCTAGACTTTTTTTTTTTATGAAATCAGCATCAGTCATATAGCAGATGACAAAGGATATTTTATTTCAGATCAGCTCAAATGCCCTATTACCAGCCCCTCCAAACTCAAAACAAGAGTCAACTTCCTAAAGACTGATTCACAGCTTGTTATCTCAGAAAGAATAAAATCTTGGCAAAAACTCAGTCGTAACGCTGATGGGCTATTTTCTACCTCTGATAAAAATTTTAAAAAAACTTTCATTATTGCACTGAGGGTCAAATGGTCCTCATCTCAGTGATGCGGCTTTAAGATTGTAAAGTCATTGATTCAAGATGTGAGGCTTTGCCAGTCTAACCAAATTTACGGTGATAAGGCACAAATCCCTGTAATGACCCAGCCAACACACTGATTGGTGGATAACATTGTCTTTCAGGACCAGCAGGCCAGTGCAGAGTTGGCAAAGATCATGGGTGAGTTCACAGAGTCAGGAGATCAGTCTCCCACTGCCTGCAGTAAAGGGGATGACCTTCTGGCCATGATGGACGGTTTGTGACATGCTCACAGTGACAGAAATGCCCAGAGATTGTGAATCATGCATCGTCAACAGTCTGCACTAGCAAAGACCAGTCTGCTTTTCTATACCTGCAAATATACTGCAGCAGCATCACGTGCAGCTCGAAAACCTGCATGCTGGAGTGCTTTTAAAAAGCAGATGTGAGCAGGTGTTTCTTTTAGTTGTCAGATGACCGACTGCATATTTGCATTTAAAAACAAGGAATGTGTGGTGAGGCAGGCTTTAAGCTGTAATAGTATGGTTGCTGCAAACTCAAAGGAGTTCAGCATGATATTCAGTTGGTTTATATTAGTGTATTGACCATGTGGTAATAGCAAAGCAAATGTTTATGCAGTGCAATATATTGCAGTTTTCATTCTGTTGTATATAATAGTCACATTCATTGAATTCAAATTAGTGTCAAGTCATTTTAACAGTTACAGTTACATATCAGTCAATTTTCAGATTCAGTCCACAATTTTGTTATTTTTTATTTCTCATTATTCCCCTTTTTATTAGTATCTTATCTTTACACCATGCAGAGAAGAGGTTTGTGAACTTCTTTTGTATTCTAATAAACAAGTGATTAAGTGATGGGAGAACTGAAGTAAACCAAAGTGCTCTTCACTGTGATTTGAATTCTTTAAAGTCTTTATTATGGTAACTGTACTGTTCTACCTTAAGGATCAGCTTGTAAGACATTTTCCACTATCCTGTGATGTTTATGTATGTTGACGTGAACTAGCGAACTGTCTTATTCATGAGAACATTATTATAGTGTAACATAATGCAATATAACTTTGTAATATGTAAATATGTTTATTGCATATACTTTATTTTCTGTGTAGGGGAGTCCATATTGCTGCAGTTGTTGAATGTACAATGTAGTATTTTTAATAAAAAACAAACAAACAGATTATTGCATTAAATGCATTATTAACCTGGGTTCTGCTGCAATCAAGTGTTTATACTGCCCTGAACCTTGAAACAGCTTATTGTAATTAAGTATTTCAAGCAGTAGGTGGCGTAATCTGACCTTTCTAAACAATTCGCATGGTATGACACATTGTAACGCATTGGAACACGTTTTAGTTAAAATGCTGCAAAAAGTGACAGATGTAATCATTAGACCACGTTCATTGTGCAGGACTCACTGAAATGGATTTTAAAAGTCAGGTTTATTATATTTATATATACTTCAACATTTACAAGCAAATCAAAACATTCAAATCAACGTGTCAATATAACCATAAAAGCTGTTTCTTAAATTCCAGGCATGTAATGAGAACTACTACAGAAATACTTACTGTTTGTACACATTATGTCTGCAGTCTGCCTACAGTTGAAAGTAAGACTATGATTGTCTGCACTGTCACACACACACACACACGAACATGGAGCATACCATGCAAGCAAAACATGCTGAGACACTTCTTCAAATTGATCTGTGGGAGGAGGATTCTGGTGAGGTCTTCCCAATAATCTTGGCAAAAGAGAGACAAGAAACACTACATACCCTAAGGATACAACCTACTTCCAAAACAAACAGAAACCAAATCTCATACGAGTCATCGTGCAAGAATCTTTATTAGAATCAGCAGTACTTCTGAAGAAACAATCTTTCACTATAAAGCTTTGCAAACTTGCCTAATTATAAACAAATAAATCATAACTTCACCAGCATATTAACCAAATTTGTATAATAATTGTATATATAGATAAAGATATCTTGAAAGGGAAATAATTGCACTACTGGTTGAGTTGATGCACACAGTAACATAAAAAGGGGAGTTTTTAAACAATGTCCATGCAGCCTTTCCCTAAGCATGCCAACAGCCCTCTAACATGTTTTTCCCATAGACTCTGTATTCGAGTTATGATTCAGTTTCCTCTGTAAAAACTGTGGGCAGGACACTGTAAAGCCACAGGCTGACATGCGTTTCATGTGGCTGGGGGTATATGCTCCGCTGAGTCAAGGCAGGAAGACTAGTGCAACTCAAACAAGGATCTGATATTTAGGTTGCCCTCTCTGTCTGTCACATCTTCCCACTGGTTTGAAACTGGTACCGGTGGGTGGAATTTAAGGTTAAGGTAAGTCTAAATTGGGATAGGTGGGCTCTCCTAAATGCCACTGTCATTAAAAACTGTGTTTACTGAGCAAATGACTAAGACACTTACATTTGAGTGGGCTCTACTGGCTGGTTGTGTGCTGAATGACATGAAGTCCTGCCAAGCTGCAATTTTAACATACAGACAACACCTGTTAAGAAACTTAATGGGGAGACACTTGATCTGGAGAAGGAGGATCAGATATTGTAAATATTTTATGTATTTATCAGGTGAAAACCAGAATTAATTTGATGATGCACAGTTTCACTGAGTTATATGGTTAACCTAAATTAAGTGCAATGCAAATGTCATTACAAAGCATGTGCAAGGTAAAGCTTTATGGAGGAAATTTTCAAAGGTCTCTTATGTGATTGACCACAAAACCGTTAACTGAAAAGTAAAGTGGGTAAAGTTAGACTTCTCTGTTTATTGTAATATCATAAATTATGTGAAATTCCCTTTCAGAAGACTCGGCATATGCAATTTGCTTAATGTATTAAGCTTTCTCCTACCAATTCCCCTTCGATATTAGTGCAATTTTGCTCGGGAAAAAAAGGAAAAACGTATGGATTATCATATTTATCTGTAATTAATTAACCAGCAGACCTGGACATTGAAAGCAGCATGCATCAATATGATTTATGATTTACGAAAATACGAGTCTTCAGCTCTGATGTAATAACTTTCACTTAGCAACTTTCATCATGCAAAAATAATAATATAAAACATGCGAGGAAGAACATTAATCAAATCTTAACTCTGTCTGGTTGACAGCCTTGCAGGCAAACTTCTCCAATTTGCATATGGTTTCATCATCACTGTGAACCCACTGTGAAAGAGCTGTCAGCATTGGTCGAGTGCGGCTGTCAATCAAATGGATTGTGTGCGTCATTTCCGTTGTCAGGTGGTGTTGTCGCTGTGGAAAGATGCAATCAGCGAAGAGCGGAGGCTTTTCCTTAATTGCTCATTTCGGTAATAGAGGCTAAATAAGCCGAAAGCAAGCCTCTGCGGTTTCTCCTGTTTAAAGCGAGAAGCGCCTCACATCTATCACAGCGTTCGCCGAAGAAATGTCCATGTTTTAGGAACGCAACTCAGATTTAACCCGGCGGTTTTGGCTCGAGGTAAGCGAGATGGTGGCTACGTTGCTATCTAGCTTTCTGGCACGGCTAGCCAGCTGTAATGTTACCTACTTTGTTTAAATGGCCTCCCGGCTCCTCTGTAGCCTCCGGCTTGATGTTAGCTGACATCGCTCGCCAGCAGCAACCATATTTAAATCTCTCGGGTACGCGAGAACACACACAAAAGTAGTCATAATTGAGCTAACAACTGCTCAATGTAGTTGTCACGGAAAGACTAACTCCTTGTGCTGTGTGCCCCCTTTGTGTGGCCGGTAGATCCATATTTAGCCGGGTAAATCAGTCAGTTTCGCTGTCGTACTAAGTTTGTATGCGCGCCCAAGCTTCGTTTTATGTCGCTGTACGTAATGTACAAGGTAAAAATAACGTGCCTGGTGGTATTTAAGCAGTCGTCACAATTAGACGTCCAATTACTCGCGTTTTGCAGTCTGCTTTAGGTGCGTGTATTTAAACGTTTTAACTCGGTCAGAATTTTTGTTGGGGGGCAGCTGTAGAAGAGCCAGACATCGGCGTCTGGCTGCTCGAGTACTGAGCTGCCTGTAGAGTGAATTTGTCTAAGTTGCAAAGCATAACGTCAGCGCTTTACTCTACGCCCGGTCTCGTTTACAGCGCTTGCTGCCAGGACTGAACGGTGTCCAGTTCAGATATTGTAGTTGCAAAATGACACCAAACGACGTGTAGCAGTCTTTCCGTGTGTGTTTGTAGTTATTTTCGTCAGGTAATTTGCAATGTGACCTTGTGTCCACGGCGTTGTTGTATGGTCAAGGGCGTTGTTTTTGTCATAATCTAGTCAGCTGCAGTAAGTAACAAGGCTGTTTATAAACAGATATTGGTGGCATTTCATTTAAGCACTAAGACTGGAGAGCTGTGACCTTGGAACTGCTTTGTCTTTCACTGCCTTTTCATCTGTAGATCCATTGCTTTGTAGTATATCTTCTCCATGGCTTTACTATGTAACACAGTCATGTTTACTTTTTAAGTGCCATTTTGTTTTCTTTCTCCATCTCTGTTCTACCTTAGTATTGCAGTTTGACTTTTCTTGCAGGCCAGACAAGTGACTTGGAGTCTGGGCGGGTGGATCTTGAGACACCTACGTGGTTGTTTTGTTCTGATACTATTTAAGGAGCCCACATTTCTCGTGGGCACTGGCAGCGTGTCTCTCCTTTTGTGTGATATGATTCAGAGGCTGTATCTGTTCTTGTCCTCCCTCTGATACAGGCAGAGGCAGTCTTGCTTACTAGATCATAGGCTGTGCAGAGAGGCACAGCGGTGTCAGAAAAGGAACCCTGTGTGGTGTCATCATGCTGATGTAATTTGGGTCAGTATGGATTAGCTGGTTGAATTAACCTTTGCTTTTTTGGATGTCTCAGGTTGGCTCCACAGCATTACAACTGGCTTTTAGTAAGTAGATGAATAGCCTTGGGTTCATTTGCTTGTGTGTGTGTGTCTGTGCCAATGAGTCATTTTTGTGTTATAGTTCAAGGTGGATAAGCATTTCAGCTTATTAGGCTGAAAGAAAATGCACGAGTTTCTGCTCAGCAAGCTTATTTAACTTTAGCACTCTTCCACAAATTAAAATGTATCTATCTGGCAGCACTGGGTGCGCTTTGTACACCGTTTATTCTGTCAGCCTCTTTGGCACCTGGCTGAGAGAAAAATTAATTTCCTGCCCAGGAGTCTCTCAAATTGTAGCAGTGAACTAGCCACTGCTTTGTGTTCTCTAGAGTAAGATGCTTTCTTACTACTGGCAGCGTGACTTGGTGTCACTCTGGCTTGTGCCATAAATGCAGTCAGAAAACCTCAGCTCATCAGACTCAGTGGGTGATGACTAGTGGAGATGGAGACAGATGGGCGAGAGACATGATGATGACACTGTCTGCTGTCTGGGATCACAAAAAGCCTCATGGAAGTGAGAATTCATACCAGCCCTATTGACTGCCAACTGTCCTGCCTCCTCTCTGCCCAAAAAACACCAACTGGCAATGGTACACGATTAGATTTGAAACAGAAAGATGGTCGGATTCATTAAATTTTCTAGAGCTTGACATGCAAGACTGAAGCACGTAAGGAGACTTTTTGTGTGTGTGTGTGTGAATCATTGCTGTGGCTAGAATATGCACACTAGTTATCAGTGACATTTAATTTAGATGCCACACTCATATATTTCACTTGTATGTTGACATTTTTTTTGTGGGCTTTGGCTGTCTGTAAGCTGCACCTGCCAGAGGCTTGTGCAGACTCTTATAGGTGTCATCCCCTAGACTTTTAAGGCTCTCTGGATGACAGCTGGGTGAATCATTCCTCTCAGTTCAGGGCACTACTTCCCTGTTATGGGAAACGGATGGGGTTTCATTACATAGGAACTCGGTATCAGTAAACAAAGCATGCTGCATACCTCTTGCTCTCTGAATTCTGGGACTCGGATCAGATCTGCTGTGGCAGTTAATTTAGTTTGTAATGATGTGTCACTGTCACTGGTTTTTCTGGCATGTGAATCCAGTTCCTATCAGTGCATTTTTTTTCTCTCTTGTTAGAACATGTATGTTCTTTTTGGATGAAGTCCTGGCTGTACAGATTTGGAGGAGGGGAAAAATGCAGATTAAGCTCTAAAAGGATTTTCTGAATCAAGTCCACTGCAGCGGGAAAAGCTAAAGATTAACGTATTAATTGAAAATGCTTCAATTTTAAACACTCTTGCGCAAGTGTCATTGATTTACATGAAAGTGCTAGCTGTTTAAATTGCAGATTTTTGGCACATTAGCATGGGCTGTCAGAAATTGAATCTGAGGTGTTACCCTTGCCACGAGCAGCTATTAGTCTGAATGGAGCTGTAATGGCCTCACATTGACACTGAGGTGTCAGTAACTGAGAGAGGGATATTTAAAATGGGATGGGTAGAGGTGCTACAAAGCTTCCCCCTCCATTGTACTCTCTACCAGACTGCAGGTCCATTGTTAAACCTCTAAGTATATACTTTAAACATGTATCACTAGTTAAGAAAACACTGACTTGTTTATAGGTGACTAATTCTTGATATCCATTGAGCTCATGTATATATGTATGTTCCCTTTAACTTGACTGTCTTTATCTCATGTACTAATCAGATTTATTCCCCCGTAGAGCTCCAGTATGTCTAAGCGGCGCTCGTCAGAGAGGGGGGCTGGTGAGACATCAGGCAGGGCCAGCAAGCTGCAATGTCCTGGGATATCTGGTAGTAATGCCAAGCGAGCTGGGCCTTTCATCCTTGGTAAGAAAACTACAAGTGTTCACTCAGTTAAGTCTGAAAAAGGCTGACACATTTGGGTGGATGAGATTTCACCAAGTACACATTATAAATATGCTTAAGATGAGTACAGGAAATTGGGGGTAGGCATGTGTAAGTTGTGGGATGCCTATGTGTATGAATGGCCTGAGACAAGAATGTGAAGAATTTTTGCTGATCACCATGACATTGACTAGAAAGGTCTGAGTCTGTTTAAGCAACTTGATTTTCTACCCCTGGAAAATGCATTTTTTCCCCCCATACTCTGAAATGTACATTTAACACAACTCATCCTCTATTTGCAATACTGACTGCCAAAGAAAACATGACACTAGGGGTGTTAATGGGTACATGCAGCCTTTTAATGAGTGGCAGTAAGTGCACACACACACACACACCAGCATGTAGCCTGCCTTTTGGTCATGCAGCTGTTCCCTTTCATGTCCTTGCAGGGCCTCGTCTGGGCAACTCACCAGTGCCGAGCATAGTGCAGTGTCTGGCCAGAAAAGATGGCACCGATGACTTCTATCAACTCAAAGTAAGTCTGTCTGGGTTGGCATGCTCTCATTTTGTGTTCTTTTGAGTTTTTGCTGTAAACACAGCTCGATTAAAATTGAGCTTCTCATTCAAGGCAAAGCTGTGTCGTCACCTTTAGACATCTGAACTTTTGACTTTCCCTTTTGTTGGTGTCAATTTTATTGCCCTGTTTAAGTCTGGCAGTCTGTTTACTGGGACTGTTCAGTGTTTGTTAAACTAGTGGGGAGCTTTACAGTTATAAGGGGAAGAAGGCTTTGCTCCACCTGGAATGTCAACTTTTAACCCTCACTATGTAGTGAGTGCCCGACCCTTCTACATATGACCCACACAGATTGTTTACTTTGTTTTATGAGCTACCCTTTAACAGCAACACTCTCTCTACCCTATTCACTCTAGAATTTAGTGACTTAAGTCACTCCAGAATTTAGTGACTTAAGTTAGGTTCTTGTTTTAGGACTTAAGAGTAAGTGGTTAAAGTGGCTTTTTTGGAGTTTTGCCATCTGTTCTCATATAAACATTTGCCTTGTGACCCATTGTCTTTTCTGTACTTTTTTGTGGTTACTGCAGATCTTGACGCTGGAGGAACGAGTAGACTCTGCCAAGGAGACTCAGGAGGAGAGGCAGGGGAAGATGCTGTTGCACACAGAATACTCGCTCCTTTCCCTGTTGCACAACCAAGATGGTGTGGTCCACCACCACGGCCTCTTCCAGGTAGACAGAACCTTGCAAACATTTTGAAACTGAGTTGCATTTTTGTTACGTTTTCATTAGAGGGGGAAAAAGGGTTTCTTAGTAGGTAGGAATACAAAGATTTTTCAGTCAATATTTGCTTTGACTGCCTTTTGGCAAACATATTTTCCAATGGCAGTAACCTGTGTCATCTGGTTTGTACTATTTATTGGTCCTTAATCTCAGATTCAGTTTGTCTGAATTTGCCCTTATTGTGACGCCCCCATGAATGTAAAAAAAATTGGGTTGTTTATCTACAGTGAAGTTTGCCTGGCAAAGAACTATCAGATGGCCAAAGCGATCCTATTGGCAAAAACTTTCTGCCAAGATTTTATTTTAAACATCACACTGGCCTGGAAATTTGCATTCAGTGAGTTACTCAGCACACTGTGGGCAGACATTCTATATAACTGGGCATAATAAATGCAGATGCATCACTGTGGAGAGGTTTGTCACTTTTTATTCAGGTTAGAATATGGTTTCATTATGCAAGTACAAGTAACGGCACGCACGTATCAGCTCAATAGCAGTAAGCTTGTCAGCCAGTCATTTTCTTACCCAAGTAGTTTCAAAAGAGAAGTGGGAGTGTCATTAAAACTATATTTATCTGCTGTCATCTTTTGTTTACAGTCCCATTTAGTCATAATGACCCCCACACACACACCCTCATCTTCACCTGTCTTCCTGTCTGCATCCCCCTCTAACTTTGTTATTGTTATATGTCTCTCTCTGTCTCCGTTTCCCCTTGTCTCTCTTTCACATCCTGTCTGTTTCATCCTGCCTGTATTCTCAGAATAGCTGCATTGAGCCATGGACTCTGATTCATTTAGGACTGCAATATTGATTAGATTATTATATTGCATCTCTGACGGGTTTAATGTGAGGCGCTGACTGAATCTTTAAAAATGCACAACCTGATGCAGAAATCAATAAAGTGGTGGCTCTGCTAGGTGGAGTTGATAGAAGGGAATCACCCTTTCTGTTCTCTATTACCCCACTGTGGCAGGGTAGATATCTTATTCATATTGGGTACATGCAGGCTGTTGATGGCTGTGACTCTGCAAACTTTATTTCCAAGCTAAATCAGTTTGATCAGCTGATAACTGCAGAAAGCCATTCTGTTTGCTTTCGTTTGACTGTATACTGGTGGATACTGCATATAAAATGCATCAACCTCTATCTGCTTGCAGAGTAAGCACCCTCCTCTCGCCCTTCTTATTCTCAGGATCGAGCCTATGAAATAGTGGAAGACCCAGATGCCTACAAAATGCGTAAGATGAAGAAGCGTCTCTGCCTCGTGCTGGACTGCTTGTGTGCACATGACTTCAGTGACAAGACAGCAGATCTAATAAATCTTCAGCATTATGTCATAAAGGAGAAGCGGCTGAGTGAGCGGGAGGCCATTGTCATCTTCTATGATGTAGTGCGTGTGGTGGAGGCTCTTCACAAGGTGAATCTAAATGGAAATTTCTATTGCACTACCCCAGTGTGTGTAAAGTTAAGTGCAATTTTCTATGCAAAGTTTGGATACTGCAATGTTTTTGTCAACTGTTTAGAAGCTTGCCTTTTTTTTTCTTTTTTCTTTTTTTTTAGTTGCACATTTCTGACTACTCATTTCCCATTCTCCCGTGCCACTCCTAGAACAGATTGTTGTGATACCAGTGATTCACAGAACACAACAAAACTTTTTCTTTTTTTCCCCTACTCTTTCCTGCTTGCAGAAAAACATTGTTCACAGAGACCTCAAGCTGGGAAACATGGTGCTGAACAAGCGGTAAGATTCTCATTCATTGCTATATTTTTCATTTTAGCTGGCCAGTAACTCTTCCCTTTATACTGGATCAGATACTTTAGCCTGCCAGGCTTCATTCTCTCAGCTCACATGTGCATTAGGCCTGAGCTGGCTCCAGCAGCCTGTCTCCAGCATGTATGAACATCAGCACAACCAGCTCACATTGTTAGATTAAGGGCAAGATCAGTCTAAAGAACCTAAAGCCTCACTCTTTTGTACTGAACACTTCACCCGTGTGTGTGGCTGATTCATTCCCCATGGCTGGATTTTTTTTCTTTTCTTCTTAAGAATACAGGACAAACTGGGCACTGGTAGAAAACAGGAAAAAAGAAAACTGTGCTAGTGTTGTAATCAGGTATGGGCAATATCATGTACCGTGCATATCACATGAGTGCTGCAGCTCAGATGGGCCACAGAGATTGGAAAACTATTTATCTGTAAACTATTCAACTGTATTTACAAAATGCATGAAAAAGATGCAGTGTGTATTTAGGGTTTAAAAAGCTGGTGTTCTTTTTTTGCTTTTTTTTGTTTTGGTTTTTTAGTTTACCCTTTCCACCCCCACCCCTCAGTGAGACTACTACTATTAGCCAGTTTTCTTTCCAAAAAAAAAAATACTCCAGGTTTAGAAAATTTGAAGTTATGCAATAATGGAGACCGCAATGCCTTTTTTATTAAGGACTAAAGACTACAGTTGACACACTGTTTGTACGCTTGCAAACATCACTCCTAACAATCAAGCATGCCATGTTCCGTGGACTATTTAGTATCCTCTTGTTCATGTATTGAGATGTCATGTACTTGGTCATCTTTTCTTTTCTTTTTTTTTTTTTTTTTTTCCCCCCCCCCCTCCC
>VUQJ01025758.1:13303-23980 GCA_015108635.1 Andinoacara biseriatus
TGCACAATCAGTTTCCTGGTTTTGTGTTCAGTAGTTTTGTCTCATCTTGTCAATGTACTCCTCACAGCAGATGAGAAGTCCTATAATTCTTCATCTTATCTTTTCCTCCTACCATGAGCTTTTTTCCAGAGCCTGACTCTCCACTTCCTTATGTTTGGAGACCAGTACACGACAGGTGCCAGTCATATCTCCTGGCTGCTTTTTCCAAGTCAACACCCTCCCTCTTGGCCTTTTCTTAATTTCATCTTCTTTTTGAGCATCTTAGCCTCCAGCACTTCAGCCTGAGGATCCCTTATCAACTCCATCACTTCTCCCATATTACTGGACTCATTATCAGCAGTATCTCAAAATTCTCTAATTGTAACTTCTAAGCTCCTTTTTATAAGTGGAATCTCGTGTTCCCTCATGTGTCTCCGGTAAAGTTTTCTGTAGTCATAATGTGACAGAGAAATTTTGTTGTTCCTTTTCTTTTTGAAGACTCAATTTTGTGTTTTGCATAAAAGCACCACAACTCTAAAATATTTATGTAAAGATTATATTTTGAGCATTAACTTCTTTGGCCCTACTATTTAATAGCAAAATCCTGTTTTGACAAAAAGCTGAAATGCTTCACCAGTGATGATAGCAATCAGAACTGTTTGCTATCATCACAATTAGCAAGCGGGCACGGCTATTAGCACTAGCAAGCAGCCGTCCAGTAGCCAGGTGCAAATATTGCTGCATTTTTACTAGCTAATTAGTGCACATGTGCTTTAACAATGATTGAACATATGTTTGTGGCTCAGGAGGCAGAGCAGGTCATCTACAAATCAGGTTTGTGGTTCGATTCCTGGCTACTCCAGTCTGCATGCCAAAGTATCCTTGTGAACGATACTGAACCCCAAGTTGCTCGCCAACGCAACAGTAGCGTGAATGTTGGATAGTAAGCACTTAACTGTAGAAGGAAGAGCTTGTATGAATGTGTGTGAATGGGTAAACGCAAATGTGTTGTTTAAAGCGCTTGGAGTGCTCAGCCAGAGTAGAAAAGCACTATATAAGAACTAGTCCCTTTACCATCTGACCAATCAAACTATGCAACACACTTTTTTGGGTTTTGTTTTGTTAAAACTGGCCAGGGATAATTAGGGCATTGGTTATGTTCACCCCTGCTGTGTAAATTTTTAATACACAATTTATATGTTTTACATTTGTTTGTGGTACAGTTATAAGTATGAGAATACACTCCACACCAGAGGTGTCTAATGCATCATTTCATTTCTTTGTTTGACAGTTGCCTGGCCCAATATGGAAACACAGACACTGAAGCTTAGTCAGCTAACATATTTTTTGCATTTAAAATCCAGCAGCCAAATTAGTTGATCGATGATTTCAGGGTATGCATTTTTCTTGCTACACATTTTTAACACCACTGTGAAAATATTAAGAATAATCGTGATCTGAAATTTTCATGCCATTAACCTGTTAGAACAATATCTGTATAATTCTCAACCACTAAATTCTCCCCTACTTTCAGGCTAAAAGCTGCTTACTCCAACTACCAGCTTCATAATGTGAACCAGGCCATCCTTACGTACAGTTTGACATCTTGAGCCAAGCCACTCTTCTAATGTGTCATTAGTGGACAGATGGGAACCCCATTTCCCCCAGCCTATTAAACCACCCAAAATCCTAGAAGGGATACAAACAAAGGCCTGCCTAACAATTTCCATTTACAAACCATGGCACAAAATACACTACACTGTACACTTATGACAACTAATTCCTGTGTACATAAAGAAAAAAATGTAAAAATAATATTCAAGTTTGGCCAGTTGGCTCCATAACCTACTAGTAAACAAAGCAGTGCCTTTGTGTGTAGCAGAAAAGGAGAAGGGGAAGGTGGCAGAATACAGAAGTGAAGTAATTTAAATCTATGTGAAACCACACTTTGCCACCTCAGCCTTTAGGCCTGCAGGTCTGTTTTGGCTAGCAGTCAGCCAGCTCTCACTAAACTGGCTTCCAGTGTACTTGCAGTATACTTTCAGTTCCTCTGCCTTGTTGGAACCACACCCAGAATGAGTCCACCCAGTTTAACCCTGTATGCACCTGCCCTACTGGTCCTGTCTGTTCAGCATGAATGCCTCGACTGACACAACTTAATGATTGCTGTCATAAACAAATGTTACTGTACAGGTGGTAATGATGGCACAAGCAGTCTGTTGTTGCAATTAAGCCACAGGCTGACCACGGGTTTTCAAGACATGTTTTAGCAACATAAAACTGAAAGGAAGTCAGGAAGTCTGTCTGTAGAATGAGTTTTTTTAGAAGGCTATGGTATGGCTGACAAATATTTTCCGGGAAAACAAAGCTTAGACAGTCGCACTTCACACACTACTGAATCCACTACTTTCGGGGTTTTTGGCGCACTTAAGAAAATCAGCTCAAGTTCAACTTAAAATGGGAGGTGAACAACCTGCTGGTAAAGTTTGCGACCACAACTGCATTAACACGTCCCAAAGCAATTCTGCGTCTCTCTGCTAAATGTCTTTTTCTTTACAAAGGAAACCAAGAATGTCCAGAGATTTCTGTAGTGCTGCTGAGCTTGTACACGACTCACTTTTACGGCCATGGCTGTCGAGGGGACCACGCAGAACGGCGCTAAAAGGAAACTCGAGATAGCTAGTTTGCGATACTTTCAGCAGACGAGCGGCGATTGGTACGGTTTCGCCCCACTGAGATAAATTTGATGACACTGCTACAACAGGACTTTACTCTGTCGTTAGGAGGCTAATAAATTAGCTTAATGTGGGTCAGCTAATGTTAACGAACTGCTCATCAGCAGTCTAATCTTATCTTGACTGAGAAAAGCTGCCTAAATTGGCGCCCAATTTCTGCATATCCAAGCAATTACTGTGCTAATTAAACTCAGCGTCAAGACAATACTTCTTGAAGACACAAACAGCTTGAGAGTTTTAACTTATCTCGAGGTAAACAGTTGCTATCGTTAATCTTGTTCAGGCACTGATAGCAGCTAGATAGCATGGCGCTAATAGTAAGTGTTAGCTCCTTCATTTAGTTTCCATTACCTAACATGTAAACGCTCACACTCGGTTAGCGGCTAAGCTAGCTACTTAGCGTTAACCCTGCTTATTAGGCCCTGTTGTCTCCGAGCCAAACTGCCAAGCGTTAACCGTGCTGGTAACAGGTTGCAAATCACGCCCACGCTGTATCACATTGTTTAATTCTCTCTTACCGTAAGCCCGGTCCCCAGAACGATAACATCGTATTCTTCATCCATTTTTTCCAAGTCTTTACTCTTCCGCTCTGGAATATGAGGAAAGAAGAAAATGGAGATCTGTGGGGCTACAAGTGAGAAGGGGCTGCGGCTCAGAGTCAGGCGCCTCCGGGGCGGGGCTTCTCAGTCTGTCAGTCAGTCACTGCAGGAAGAGGCGTGGAGGAGTATCTTGTGGACGTGTTAGTTCACAAAGCTCAGGTGCAATAATGCAGTCACAGCACCAAGAAAGACCAGGTAAGGTGACGAGATCCCAACAAATTAGATATGTTTGGGACAGTGGGACATTTTTATATCTAACTAAATAAAAAACATAAACTGGGCCGATTACAGCACTGACATTTAGGACGAGAAGATCAAATATATCCGAATTCTATTTACTCACTAAGTAAATGCAATAAGGATAAAAGGAAGCTCAGGTTTGTACTTCTGGATCAATGCACGAGTCTTTATATATTGCTGTTTTCCTTCTCTATGCCAGCAATGAAGTCACTGGTAGCTGTTATTTGAGCTGTTTTGTCTGGTAATCATCTTGGGGATCCAGCAGGGCACCTCTTTTGTGTTCTACCTGACAATTATAGTAATTTACGCCAATTCTGACCCACATTTGACATAAATTGTCGCACTATATTTTCCCTTGTGCAAAAAAGAAACTAGCAAAGTAAACCTATATACTGTTCACTTTCTTTGTGATAGTTTTTATGATATTCACCAAAATCAACAGAGGTTGTGACATTTTAATGGCTTGCAACTAAGGCTGGGCCATATATCATTCACGATAATACCGGTAAAAAAAATCTTGCCCGGGAAAATAAATTATATCATCATATGCTAATTTCATGGCGTAAATACGTCACCCCACCACGCAGCGGTGACGTCAGAGTTCTGGAAACCTGAAATCCTCCGCTGTTGCCATGTTACGCTTTGGCGTCGCCCCCAACAGTACCTGGATGTTGGGTTGTACCATAAGTCACATGACCTTAACAACGGAAGTGAGTCTTTTTCATGTGTTCATGATGCAGCCGGCGGACACAGAGACGTCTCATTGAGCAGGTGGACCCGTTGCTGTCGGTGCATATGTCTGTGGATTTACTGAGCTAGCGAGAAACTTTCAGACTGAAGGAATTTTGTTCATTCAGTCTGTTTACATGTTTTGTTATTTGCACAGAGTACTGGCTGTACAGGAGAAAAAAGCATTAATTTATTTGAGAAGCATTATTATTTAAATATGCCAATAGTTTTTTTTTTTAACAATTTCTCATGTACATCTACAGCTGAATATTTTAAATATTTGGTGTGGAGGAGCTTGACAGGCCTGCACAGAGTCGTGACCTCAGCCCAGTAGAACACCTTTGGGATGACCTTTGGCCTGGCTCGCAGAGGCGGCGAGCCAGGCCAAGCGTTGGCAGACCTTGCCAAACATCAGTGTCTGACCTCACAATTGCAATTTTGAAAAAAAATTCAAGTCAACACGCCAATAGCTGAATGGCATTTTATAAAGGGAAGTTTCTGGGAGCCAAAATCTTAAGTTTAAATTTACTGAAGGAAAAGAGAAAGCCATTTAAGCAAACACTAATTTTATGCACATTTACAGTCATTCACAATTTTTTTTTTCTTTTCATAGTGCTTTTGTGTAATACAATACACAATAGACAGCCAGGAGATTATGGCACATTATCAGATGTGGTAGCTGATGATGACAGCTTCATTTGTGTTTTGTGTCAGGCTTCCCAGGAGCTGTCCCAGCAGGCAGATAAAATGAGATTACCTTTAGCATGTCCAATCATGTCTAAACTTCTACTCTACACAATCTGAGCAGACTAATTTAAATCCCAACATTTTCCAGCTTTTCTTTATTTCAATAAATTAAGAGCAAAGCACTAATGTGTGTTTAGAGTCACAACAGCACTGTTTATGATTTCTCTGGCAGGTCACATTCAAACACTTGTACAACATCAGGTTTCCTGGAGAGCTGCCTTGCGGTTGTGCCAGATTTGTCCTCGGAATCTTTGAGCCCGAGCTGCAGGAGCGTCCTGGCTGCTTCTGCGTGCTGCCCAATGCACGCCATGTGAAGAGCTGAGAGGAGAAGAGAATATGAGAGCAGTAAGCAGCAATCCTCTGAGTTTTGATCATGACATCACGATATGAAAATGAAAAATAACTCTGTTCATGAAACCAAGTCTTTTTCATTCATTTTATGCACTGCAGGTTAGCAGCTGACTCTCCAATTCTGACTCTCTCTGCAATTATTTTTTTTTATATAAGCATTAATATATGATCATAAAAGAGGGGACTGATTGATTGACCTTATATTAAATTTTAAACTTTTGAATTATATTTTCATATTTATTCTTTACTTACTTTCAGACTGTTAAACACCATCGAAGCTGCAGCTGAAATAAAAACTGTCTTACATCTAAACATTATTTTAATGGAATATCTTATTGTAATCTGTTCACTTCTCATATTTCTTAATGATGTGACACTGATCAGTCTATGAACCTGCAAAGTTGGTATTTCTGTCTTTATTCCTTCCTGGCTTCAAACTGGTTAAACTTAATTTAGTGGTTTTACAGTCTCACGGACCAAAGAGCTCAAAGCTCACACATTTTTATATGCTGCTTTTAATGCTATACTACACACACACACACACACACTCACACTGCTGCTTTGTCTGCAGCTGCTTGTATCTTGTGTTTGATTCCTTCATATTGTTCTGTTTTCATTAGATTTTCTTATTAAAATCAGTTGGTCTGCTCCTTGTTTATGACTGGTCACATCCTGCAGACATCACCTCCTTCATTTGAATGACCTCATGGCTACACTGATAAACCAAGTTGATCTCCACCTTTGTGTGACCGCTCATCCTGATTGATGGGAAAGATAATCTGTGATATATTTTTTTTATATTCCATGCATACATACACACATACACTGCCCGGCCAAAAAAAAGTTGCCACCAAATAAAAAGGTCACACTAATATTTCATTGGACCGCCTTTAGCTTTGATTACAGCGTGCATTCGCTGTGGCATTGTTTCGATAAGCTTCTGCAATGTCACAAGATTTATTTGCATCCAGTGTTACATTAATTTGTCACCAAGATCTTGCAGTGATGATGGCAGATTCTGACCACTGCGCAAAACCTTCTCCAACACATCACAAAGATTCTCAGTGGGGTTGAGGTCTGGACTCTGTGGTGGCCAATCGATGTGTGAAAATGATGTCTCATGCTCCCAGAACCACTCTTTCACAATTCGATCCAGATGAAGCCTGGAATTCCTGGTCATTTGGGAATATGCCCGTGCCATCAGGGAATAAAAAAATTCATTGATGGAATAACCTGGTCATTCAGTATATTCAGATAGTCAGCTGACCTCATTTCGCTCTGGAACAGGGTAAATCTGGACCCATCAGACCACATGACCTTCTTCCATTGCTCCATAGTTCAATCTTTTTGCTCTATAGCAAATTGAAGCCTTTTTTTCTGGTCAGCCTCACTAATTAGTGGTTTTCTTAAGGCTACACAGCTGTTCAGTCCAAAATCCCTTGAGTTCCCTTCACATCGTGTGTGTGGAAATGCTCTTACTTTCACTATTAAACACAGCCCTGAGTGCTGCTGTTGTGATTTGATTTCACTAAACATTTATATGATCGCCGATCACGATCATTCAGAATTTTTTTCCGGCCATATTTTGTCCTCGAAGACGATGGGTCCCCACTATCCTTCCAGTTTTTTATAATGCATTGGACAGTTCTTAACCCAATTTTAGTAGTTTCTGCAATCTCCTTAGATATTTTCTCTGCTTGATGCATGCCAATGATTTGACCCTTCCTAAACAGACTGACATCTTTTCCATGACACAGCTGCCAAAAAAAAAAAAGGTGGCCAGCATATCATATCACACTGACAGACCAGTACAAAGTACCCTAAAGTGCAACACCAATGAGGATGCTAGGAGACGGCTTCTCTAGTAAGTTAAAATTAATCTTTTTCACAAATTATGCCAATTTATATACTATATAATTTCAGTGTTTGAATTCTTAAAAAAATTAAAATGTGAAATCATTTGAATAATTAATGCAGTTTGTGTCTTGTCCATAAATGTTAAACTCAGGCACACAGTTCTGATGAACTGAACCTTACATTTTGCTTTGCTTTGTTCCACATGTTATCTTTGGTTAATGTGCACGGCTATAGAAAATGACTTTAAAATATAAAAGTATTAATATACAAAGTACATAAAGAGAAGTCCAGCTGAAGTGCAGAACACATCACTGCTTACCAGTCCTTCCTTTTTTGTCCCGAGCATGAGCATCAGCTCCCAGCTCCACCAGTGTTTTTATAGTAGACGTGTGGCCCTCCTGAAAAAGATGAATGGTTTCAAACTGTAGTTCTAGTGCCGTTGAGTGGGAACTGTTTTACAGCAGCACCTAGTGAACCTCAGTGGCTATGTCCACCTTCTATATACAGTCTACACTTAGCTGTATCACTAAGTGATCATTTGCACCTGTTTCACCTGTCAAGCATTACCTGTTTCAATGACTTTCATGTATCATTTCAGCTGTTCATATCATTCCTGAAATATGGCTGCAGTGTGGCAGGGTGCTTTAAACAGGGTTCCACTGCCATGAAAGGGACTGCTTAGTGTGAGGCAGTGTTCAGGTGGGTGGTACGTGTTAGAATAACAAGCACATGGATGCATAAAGGACATTAGTTACAGCAAATGTTAAACACAGTACGTTCCAGGTTAGAATATTTTTCACTGATTTAAAGTTTAAATCTATAGCATGAAGAAACATTCGATTTACTTTCAGATCCATCTAGAAAGATAAATGTAGTACTCATTAGGGAACAAAACACTGATCCAGATTTGAACCAGCAACCCAAGAATTTCTGCATCGAGATGTTACACTCCTCCAACTGAGCTACCACAGGGAGCTGCAATTTGTGGATCTGCAGTTAGCAGATGTTAACCACTGCATACTTCAACCAAAATATCTGCTGCCGTCCCATCACATTCCTGTGCTGCCCGTTTTTCCTGCTTCCAACACACAACACATGGCTAACCACTCACTTCCTTTCCTTCCCAGCCATTCAACAGCTTCGCACTGCTGACCGCTGAAATCACTGCTCTGACCTTTGCAGCGTAATGCAGAGCAGTGAGCTGAATGTTGGTCGCCCTCTGGTTCACATCTACATTCAAGTCCTTCACCAGAAAACGCAGAGCCTCATCCTGGCCAGTGACAGCTGCCTGGTGCACTGGCTGCGCCCCGAGTATGTCGGCAGCTGTTGGAGACGCCTGCGACACACACACACACACACACTGTGAGGTCAGGTGGAGATAGTACATATAACTACGTCAGTGCAGAAACATTACTGCAGGGAAATGCTTTGTTCCACCTGGTGCTTGTCTAAAAGAAGCCTGGCCACAGAAATGTGTCCATTCCTGATGGCATCCATGAAAGGAGTGACTCCACAGCTGTCAGTGCCGTCTGGTGTGTAGCCACATCTGGAAAAAATACCAGTAAATGTGAAGAGCTGTCAAAGTATCTGTGAACTGGAAATCATCATCAAGCCAAAAGAAATCATAAATTTAAGAGTGTGGAAATTTTCATTGTCATAAAAGGACTCTGTGTTTCACTTTCATGTTCATAACACCTATCCTTTAACTTCTGGGTCACAATTAAATGATTTTCTTTACTGGGAATTTGTTGTTTTAGGGCATTTTAAACTGACATGTTTTAAAAAGGCCTACAGATGCTGACACCAAAAGTCAAAAACAACATCCAGGGTTGGTTTTGGCTTTAAACTGAAGTACTCTCCATATGCAATTTTGACATACCTGTCCAGCAAGATCCTAACAACCTCCTCACATCCATGCATTGCTAGATAAACAGAGAAAGTGCTGGTTATATAATATCACTCACTCATTACATCTCCATGTGCTGTAACTACAGACATCAGCGCACCTGCAGTGTGCAGCGGCGTCCTGTGCGTCTTGCTCTCCGTCCTCCAGACGTCTGGTGCGACAAGCAGCAGGTGCTGTATGACTGCAGGATCTCCTTCTCTGCAGGCGATGTGGAAGGAGTTCCAGCCGTCCTTGTTTGTCAGTGCGGGGTCAGCGCCATGGCAGAGCAACTCCTGGATGATGTCCAGATTCCTCCGAGTGCATGCCATCATCAGAGGAGTCCTGAGAGGAAGAACATAAACCTCCTCTGACAACTGCCAGACATATTCATAAACTATATAAAAGTTTGTTCACATACAGTACCAGTCAAATTTTGGACACTATCGCCCATTCATTCATTCATTCACTGAATGGGTGAGTGAGTCCAAACTTTTGACTGGTACTGTACTTACTAAATTAACTGTGGGACATAAAGCCACTAGGGGGCGTGGATAACCAGGGGAAAATATGGAGTGAATGTTGGATGGATCTGATTAATGCAGAGAGAATTAACAAAAACAAGTTTGCTGATGCTATCACACTGATCTTTACTTTGATCTTTTTTAACAGTAGCTTGCTCTCCTGTGATAGTTGTATGGAATGCATTATACTATTTGTGATATTTTCTCATTTTGAATATCGTTTATGAAAAAACTTTTATCATATTAATTTTAAATGACAATCATCAATGAATTCCAAGTGGACTTTAATCAGCTTCTGAAGGGGGCTTGCCAGATAAGGAGCACCACTATAGTACAGTCAATATAAATATATAATTTCAAATTTATCATAACTTTCAAATCCTACATCTGAAGTTAAGTCTGAATTTGAAATAATGTCTGTTTAGCTTTTCAATGTAATTTCTTTAGTGTTAAACAATTTAATTGTCCATTATCATCTTTTGATAAAGAAATATTACAGCATTAAAATAAGTATACTAAAGAAAGTAAAAGAGATTATTCTAGGTGTATTTGGCTAATACTATAACATTTATATATTTTAACTCGTTTTATGTCTATGTGAGTTAAAAAGTTACTCCTTCGAGCCGGATTCGAACCAGCGACCTAAGGATTTCAGCATCATGCCTCTACAGTCCTCCGCTCTACCAACTGAGCTATCGAAGGCGGGCTGGCTACCCTCCGACCGCAGTGTGGTTTTTAGTGAACTAGCACACAGTATGTCTTCCTCGGGTTATACTTTCACCCTCACCAGTCAGCCTTCTTCAGGCTGTCCACCTTGGCGCCTTCCCGGAGCAGGTAGCTTACACATTCTTTGCGGCTCATGGAGGCAGCTTCGTGCAGCGGCCTCTTGTAGTCGTTGTTGCACACCTCTACATCCACGCCAACCCGCTTTCTTAGATACTCCACAATGTCCAAGTGTCCGTGCCTAGCAGCGTAGTGCAGCAAGGTGTCTCCGGACTTGCCGTAGTGTTTGTTACGGACAGTTTGCGCCGCAG
>VUQJ01025764.1:17225-31475 GCA_015108635.1 Andinoacara biseriatus
AAGGATGAAAAACAAACACCCAAAATCTGAATGGAGAAAGACTGCATTAGTAATTTGAAATGAAAGCCAGAAAACTGTCAGTGAGACTCTGAAATAGAAGACTAATCTGAGCCGATTAAAATATAAAGACCTATAAATGAAGATTACTTCTGTATTGTAATTATAAATCAGAACACAGGAGAAAAGCAGAATTGAAGATGGCAGTCACGGCTTCAGCAGCTCATTCTTCTATACCTACACCTATACCTATCGGTTTAAAAACACATCACTGGCAAACTGTACATTCAATTTCAGACTTCAAGTCCAGACTATAAGTACATTTTTCCACCTCAAAACAAAGTAGTTTCCAGAGGTTTAGGATTTTTTTGTCCTCAATCAGTGAACCAAGCAGAGGGAAGCTGTGTGCCTGTAAAGTTAAGTCATCCTTTACTGTCACAAACTACTATTTTTCTGGATTACGATGCTGAAGAGAGTCAAAGTGCAGAGCGCAGAGTTCATAAATAAAAGTGAGCCTTTAATGCTGATCATTTAAAAAAAATATATAATAATAATAAAGCCAAATAAAGGAAACACAAGAGACAAAAGTAATCCAGAGGCCTCTATGAAGCAGGATTTCATCTTATCTGGGAGCTGTAAGGGGAAAGCCTTTTCTGTATTACAAAGGTGGATCACTTATCAGGGTATATTGCCATGGTAACTGATACTGCAGATCTAACCCGAGATTAGAGATCAGCAGGTATGAAGTGACCACCTCCTTAGCAAAGCAGATCTCTGGAAAAAAGCACCACCATTCCTGGAAGAGCCCTCAGGTCTCTGTGTGGAGAGTTTGATGGTCCTGGGTCAGTTTACCCAGTGTTTGTGAGGTTTTTGGACGTTCAAGTTTCGTTTATTTAATAATTCTGTTTGATTCCAGGTTCGTTTAATATTTATATTCTTTGCCTGTTCATAGTTCTGAGTTGCTTTAGAGTTTAGTTCCTCCCTCGGTGTTCCGTTCTCTTGTGTCAAGTCTCCTGCATAAAATTCATTTGTATGTCTGTGTTTTCCCCATTTAATTACATCACTTCCTGTTTAATCTTCAGAGTTCGGGTGTGTCCCAAATCAGGGGCTGTATCCTTCTAAGTCTACCTAGGCCATGGCCTAGGAAGACCAGGAAAGCTGGAAGTGAGCGGCTGTTAAATGGGATGGTGTAGCCTTCATATCAAAGTCACCAGCTTTTCCCAACCTTACCTCAGCATAGCTCCTGTCACCTAGTAACCAGGGCAGTGCAAAGCATATAATAGCTGTGGTTTTAAAATGGAGCCCGAAATTTTGCTTGTTTTTGTTTGTTTGTTTGTTTATTTAATCCTTGAGGAACTACAACGTCGTCATCAAGTAATAAAGATGAGCAAATGATTTATTTCCAAATATACTGTCAGCTCTCCAATAAGACATTAAAGTCAAATAAAACTATCCAGTTATGAAGCTTAATTTTAATCTCAACCAATTGGATTTACTCAAGAAAAAATGAAACACTGAACTAAACCAAACATAAACCATTAGATATATCTGAGTCTTCAATTATAGGCATAGGAAACGATCCATAACAGTAGTTATGGATCTGTCAGCTTTCCGATATGTGTCCCCCCAATAGTAAACTCACTCCTATGCTCTTGTATTCAGTTCAAGTCATTTCAATTCAATTCAATTCAATTTTATTTATATTGTCATGATCCTGGGTCTGTTGAGTCAGCATTTTAGGTTGGACTTTTTGAACTGCAAATTTGAATTTTGTTTACCTTTAGATTCTCTCAGTGTACCTGCCTCCTCATGTGCCAAGTCTGCATTTCTGTGTTCCTGTTGATCACTTCCTGTTTTATTTTCTTACTCTCCAGTTCCCCGTGTGTTGTGTTCAGTTTTGCTTCCCTCTCAGTGTCATTCTGCCCTTCCCAGGTGTTCCTGCTTGTCTCATTACCTTTATGTGTTTATATAGCCTTGGGTTCTTCCTGCTGTGCGCTCTCCTGTTCATTTAGTTTCCTATTCTAGTGAGTTTGGTATTTTGTGCTGCTGGCTCCCGACCAGCCCTGTTTATTTTCTTTATTTTAGCTAATAAAAGCTGCAATTCAAGTTTGGCTCTTGTCTCTCGAGTCCTGCTCTGGGATCGTCTGCCTGCCTACCACAGCAGTTATGTGACATATATGGCACCAAATCACAACAAACAGTCGCCACAAGGCATTTCATATTGTAAGGTAAAGACCATACAAAAATTACAGAGAAAACCCAACAATCAAACAACCTGCTATGAGGAAGCATTTGGTGACAATGAGAAAGAAAAACTCCCTTTTAACAGGAAGAAACCTTGCAGAACCAGGCTCAGGGAGGGGCAGTCATCTGCCGTGACCTGTTAGGGCAGAGGGGGAGGGAGACAGGACAAAAGACATGCTGTGGAAGAGAGCCATAGATTAATAATAACTAATGATTAAATATAGAGTGGAGTATAGAGTATATTAAGGAACAGAGTATTATTATTATTGCCCTTTGGTCATTATTTACAGTTTTCCAAAACACCACAAGCCACAAAATGCAATTATTTTAAATCCCACGGATGCTGTTTTTTTTTTTTCTCCTGAAAATTCTACTTAAGTACAGTAATGCAGTATTTGTAATTGTACCTACCTCTGACTGTGATTTATGTATTGCTTTGGTTTGAGTTGCAGTTTAGTGTTTGTGTATATGTGTGCAGGGGATGAGCTGAACATGTGAGTTGGTGATTTTTTTTTGGTGTTTTCCTCAGGCAGCCCATTCGCCAAAACAGTTGATCAACAACTGGGGCATATTCCAGGAAGAAGGTTTAGGCTGAAATTATTTTAATACTTCAAAACTGAACTAAATTTATTTAAAGTGACTTAAATGTTGTCAACATTTTAAACGCTATGATGTCTGAAATTCAGAATATGAATCTTGACACATTTCCCACTGAAAATCACCTAAATTGGTGATCATGGGCTCTGTAACGGATCCGCAAACTGTGTTTGAGTCCACCTTAACAGCAGGAAGATTCAAGTGGATTAGGATCATGGGTTCAAACTGGATAATGTCCAGGTCCAGTTTAGGCTCCAGTCATTTCCCAGCTCATCCAGTAATAATGGATTCATTTTCCCGACATGATGTGAATTCTTGATGTGAAGTATCCAACCCTGGTGCAACTTCAACTTTGTCACTGATTCTTCAACATTGTTCTCAAGAATCTGCTGATATTGACTGGAATCCATGCGACCCCCAACTTTAACAAGATTCCCAGTACCTGCACTGGCCACACAGCCCCACAGCAGGATGGAACCGCCACCAAATTTTACTGTGGGTAGCAAGTGTTTGCCCTGGAATACTGTGTTCTTTTTCCGCCATGCATACCGCCTCTTGTTATGTTCAGATAACTCAATTTTAGTTCAATCAGTCCACAGCACCTTATTCCAAAATGAAGCTAGCTTGCCCAAATGTGTTTCAGCAGACCTCAAGCAACTCTGTTTGTGGTGTGTGTGCAGAAAAGGCTTCTTCTGCATTACTCTCCCATACAGTTTCTTCTTGTGCACAGTGACACCATCTGCAGCAAGATGATGTTGTAGGTCTTTGGAGCTGCTCTGTGGGCTGACTATGACTGTTCTCACCATCTTGCCTATCTGAGATTTTTCTTGCCACTTTGGGCCTTAACTAGAACTGTGCCTCTGGTCTTCCATTCCCTCACTATGTTCCTCACAGTGGAAACTGACAGCTGAAATCCCTGAGAGAGCTTTTTGGATTCTTCCCATAAACAATGATGTTAAACAATCTCTGTTTTCAGCTCATTTGAGAGCTGTTTAGAGGCTCCCATTTTGCCAATGTTCAGAGAGGATGCAAAGAAGAGAAACACTTGCAATTGGTATCCTTAACCCTTTCTCATATTTGGATTCGCCTGTGTATGTAGGTCAAGGGTCAATGAGCTTACAAATCAAATTTTGCGTTCCAGTAGTTTGTGCTAAAGTTATACAAATCAATAAAACGATAAGGGTGCCCAAACTTGTGCATCTGCCTAATTTTGTTTAAATAATTATTGCACACCTTCTGTGAATCCTATAAACTTATTTTCAATTCTCACATATCACTGAGTTAGTCTGCTATATGATATATTTAACTGAAATTGCTGATCCAAACAACCAATGATTTCTAAAAGAAAATCATGAAAATTATCAGGGGTGCCCAAACTTTTGAGTATCACTGTAATTAACACAGCAACGGGCTTTGTCTGAAACTCCTTATCAAAGTAAAGACTCCAAAATTCACCTCTTTCTCTTACAATAAACAACCACAATAAAGTAGCAATTAACTGTGACATGTGTTGTTAAGTTTATGGAGTTTTGTGTATGGTAATCACCTTAAACAAGGGGAATAGTGAGAGAGGTGAATGAAGAGGGTGACACGCAGCTCTCGCCTTCACTCGAGTAAAGAAAGGCGCGATTTCCCCTACTGGAGTCCTAAGGCATTACCAATGGATCAGTGCACAGTCAACCCAGGCAAAACACTTACTGCTCAGCTCTGCATCCTCACTGCATATTCTCCATAGCAACACAGTCAAAACAACAATAAATTATGTTATGAGGTATAAGGAACAAAATTATACAACTAAGAAAGGACTAACTTCTTATCCACCACATCATCCTTGTGCGTCATCTACCCCCTCTTCCCCCCGTGCTGCCACACATTTGTAATAAACTCTGCCTTGTCTTGGTTGATCATTACTAAGATTTTTTGTTTTTTTGTTCATTTTTTAAAATGGTCATCACTTGGAAAGTCTTGCACATCTATAAGTGGGATATAAATTTTTGAGTGAAGAGGAGGAAAAGTCAGGCTATCTTAGTTCTGAAGTCTCCTGGCGTGCCATCATGCATTTACATGCATCACTGTATTTTTTTTTAAAGCCTGTCCTGTCTGGCAGCTTTTGCAACCAGAATCATGATCTGAATGCACTGTTTGCTTTTACAAGAAGAAATTGTATTTTTTAATTCCAATGAAGTTCAAACACACAGTCTTGTGAAACGCTGATTATTCCACCCACTAAAGCCTTTGGAGTCCAATAGTTTACACATAATATACTCATATACTTTATGTTGTTTACCACTTCCTTTATAGGCTTTCCACTCGAGACACTGTAGGTGTTCAGGCAATATCCCTGATCTCAACTGAAGTTGCTCTGGATCTTTCAGTATTTTTTTAATCGCCTCAGGGTCATTTCAGGCTTGAAAAATGAAATCATCTAAAAATAATCACATGATTTTGATGAGAGGGAAACAAACTTTAATTTTCAAAAAAATCAGGCAGGCCTTCAGTGAATTTAAATCCTTTTATTTTTCTTTTGCAGATCACCATATAAAGGGTGAAATGATGTGCAATAAAATGTTTTCAATGATTTTATTCAGCATATTCTCACAATTTTCCAAAAGAGTTTTTACAAAATATGTGTTTCCATGGCCACTAGACCTGACAATTTGGCATGAAAAGGGTACCTGAAGTCAGGGGTCAAACTCTATTTGGGATGGGTCAAACATTTTTTCAGTATCTGAAAGGTTAGACCCTTACATAGCAAGCATCCTTTGTCAAAATCATCTTGAAATGACAAATTACTGAGCACCGCATTCTTTCACAAATGTTTTTAGAAGCAGTCTACATGCATAGTTGCTGGGTTTTATACACCAGTGGCAATAGAAGTGACTGGAACACCTGAATTCAATGATTGGGATGGGTGAGTGAATTATTTTGGCAATATACTGTGAATACAATCTTTCTTTTAGTGTTTAAGTTTGAACACAAAGTCAACAACACAAAGAAAAGTTTAAAACCAGACCAAAGAGAATTCAAAGTGATCACCACAGCGAGTGGAAACGTTCACTAGTAGACATGAAGGCTTCAATGCTACTCTCCCCTCCAAATATACTGAAACAGTGAGGCCAATCCCTTTATTTTTTGCTGTAGGTTGAAAACACTTGAAAACAATGATTTTGAGACAAAAGATCAACATTTCAGCTTTTATTTTCAGGTAATATATTTTGTCTGTTCCAATATTTTTGCTCTTTTGCCATCATCTGAACTGTGTATCAGATCCAGATGTAAATACCTGGAAATAAAAGCTGAGATGTGAATCTTTTGTCTCATATTTACCTTTTGATGTCAAAGTTAAATGAATTCAATTTACAGCAAAAATAAAGAGACTGGCCACACTGTTCCAATACTTTTGGAAGGGAATGTACAAATTCAATTATGCTGTTACCCTGATCCAACTCATTTGCCACCTTCCTTAGATATCTCCCTAATTCTATTTCATAATCTCCATTTCTAGTATGATACATTAAGCTGTCTGTCACATAATAGAGCACTCTTTCTTGCAGCTGATCTAGATAGCTGTGTAATTTGAGGTGGTCATATGCAGCGATAAAGGCAACTATGACATTTTTGTCTGTAGACTTCGGAGGTGGATTGCACAGCTCTCTGCAATACCACTGAATGAAAGCACTTGATTCAAGGATCTTTATTGTCATTCACATGAAATTTTTATGACGTGGAATGAAATTCTGTCCTCAGGTCCCAGTAATAGTATGTAAAAGTATGTTAAAAAGCACCTCATTTGAGAATACTGTAAGGTATATTGCAGAAAAAATGATTTAGAAAAAGAGAAATTAAGGGCAATGATGAAAATATTAAAGTTTTTGTTGATTTACTAAGTCCAAAAGGGCAACATGCACAACAGATTTATGGCCCTTGGTCAGTATGTACTCACTGTGTCAAAGAACAGTTGTGCAAAGTTTGACTTTTATAGCTTGAATGTTACAGAAGTTTTGGCCAGTGTTAAAGTTTTTGTGGAACAGATGACGTCAATGGCAGGGCTATGACAACAGCTCGACGTTTGCTTCGAAACAGCCAAGCTAATAAACAAAATAATTATAAAAATAAGCAACTATAAAATGAAGAATAAAAATAGCTGCACTTGGTGCCACAGTAGAAACACAGTAACATGAATGGGTATGTGCAAAAACAACAGCAACAGTAGCAGAAGTATGTGCAATATTAATATGGACAGAGCCCCACCAGAGTTCAACAGTCTTAAGTTCAGTGAAGAAGCAGTCCTTCAGTCTGGTGGTCCAGCTCCGCAGCCTCCTGCCTGAGGGCAGGGGAACAAAGAGTGTGTGTGCTGGATGGAAGGAGTCCATGATGCAGGTGGCCCTTTTTCTAAATCTGGAGGTGTAAATGTCCGTGGTGGTGGAGAAGCTGACTCCAACAGTCCTCTGTGCAGCCGTCACCACCCTCTGTAGAGCTTTCTTATCTGCTGCAGAGCAGCTTCCATGCCACACAGTGATGCAGGAGCACAGGATGTTCTCCACAACACATCTGTAGAATGACGAGAGGACTGAACTTCCAAGTTCAGCACTCCTCACGCTCCTGAGGAATTCGAGGCACTGGTCTGCCTTCCTGACTGGTTATTATTTAGGTGCACACCAAATTTTATCTTTGTGATAAATTATTTCTCTGACCAAACTGACCCCAAAGACTATTTAAACAGCGTTTGGCTACGTGCCTTTTGGCAGGGTTAAATGTCATTTTTTTTCTGGGTCTATATAATTCTCTGATTAGTCTGACAGTCTTTAATATAAAGCTTCCTGCTCTCATCATTGGTGACATCTGCAGGGTAGTCTCAAGCTTCCTGCTTTCCTTCAAAAAATGTTTTCCACATGCTCTTTAAATATGGTGATGCTCTATCAAAGAGCCTTACCACCTTGTACCCCTTGTTAGAGCCAGATTAAACTCAGGACTTGTCCACACTCCTGAGTTTCTAGCTGATGTATTGTGTTTAATGTTATAAACAGGGGATGGAGGAATAGGGTCTATATACCACAGATAAGCCCTAGACCTGAAACCATGTGGAAAATCCTTTAAGGTTATCTGTAAACCCTAAGGCTTTGTGGAAATCAGCTAGAGGCATAGGGAGGAAACTGCAGGAATCAATATACTGCTGATTGTAATCAGGGTATGTAAAACAAATCACTTTAGACCCTTGCATTATTAAAGAGGGCTTTAAGCCCTGTTTTGCCATAACATGAAGAATAATATGAGCACAAAAATCCCTGTCATTTCTGAGCAATAAAGAGCCCTTGAAGAAAGGTCATCACATTTCTTGTAAGTTTTGCAATTACTGACCAGCCTCTGTAGTTTGTGGGGGCTTTCTGGGTACTCCAGCTTCTTCCCACAGTCCAAAGACATGCAGACAGTGGGGTTGGGTTAATTGGTGACTCTAGATTGGCTGTAGGTGTTAATGTTAGCATGAGTGGTTGTCTATCTCTCTGTTAACCCTGTGACAGGCTAGTGACATTTTCAGGGTGTTCCCTTTTTCAGCCTATGGCAGCTGGGATAGGCTGAAAAAGGGAAAGGTGACAGGGGTCTGATCCAATCCAATCTCTCTATGTAGGGTTTCTGCTTCATGATCACTGAACTCAGGTTGCAAAAGATGAGCTGAATTTATCAAAAAGCAAAGATGATCAGCCAGGTTATGTAAAATGTACAAAAAAAATCCTTTTCTTTTGAATGATTTTGTTTAGTAATTTTTTCAGTACCCATTTACAACTACTACCTGGAAAACTGTACAATGTGCACTGTTACATCTAATGTCCATCACACATTACAGACCAGTTTGTTTGAACAACTCGGGAAAAGATTCTCAAAATCTAACAAGTCCATTATTTTGAATCACATTATAACTGAATCATGTCATTGTAATGTGCAAGGCTAAGAATCCTTTAACAGATTGTTTGCACTTCTCATCACCCCCACATAATATAAACTGTAGTGAGGAACATTTTCAGGAAGCAGAAAATTCAAAAGTTGTGAACTTCCACATTATGAATTTACTTCTTGACACTTTAGCAGGCTGAATGACTATCATTATTTTGTTCTGAACTTTGACCTTGTTGTAATGACTTATTACTTTCTTGGTTTTGTACCCCTGCATTAGTAATATTTTTTATCTCAGTGATCTACTATATTTTGTCCTCTCAGTGTGTCTGCCTACTGGACACATTCAGACAGGATTTAAGATTTCTGTCGCTCAGAACTTCAGATGTAATTTCCGTCAGTCTGTGTATGTCATTTATTAGTTCCTCAGGCATTTCATTCTCGGATCATTCAGATTCTAACCTTCTGATTTTTTTTTTTTTAAAAACATTCTGATTTAACCTTCCGAGAAATACATCCTCGTTATTTTGAGAAATTTTCAACCTCCTTAATTTTAGAATGTTGAGATTCTACAGCATCGAAAGGAGCCAGGTGAGGTGGCTCGGGCCTCTGATTAGGATCCCTCCTGGCCGCCTCTTGTGTGAGGTGTTCCGGGCATGTCCTACTGGGAGGAGGCCCCGGGGTAGACCCAGGACACGCTGGAGAGATTATATCTCTCGGCTGGCCTGGGAACACCTTGGGGTCCCTCCTGATGAGCTGGTGGAGGTGGCTGGAGAGAAGGAAGCCTGAGCTTCTCTGCTTAGGCTCCTGCCCCTGCAACCCAGCCCCGGATAAGCAGAAGATAATGGACGGATGGAGATTCTACAGCCTCATTAATTAGCATAAGAGTAACGGCAGGATTTTAGGGAAATGCATTCTTGTTGTTCTGAGAAATCGGGATTTTAAATTCATTACCATTAGAATGTTGAGATTGTAATGTAACCTGGCTGATTCAGCGATAGCCTCAAGAGGGTCTTCAGGTCTGTTAACACTTGTTATTTTTGTTGCTTATTATTTTGATCCATGTCTGACCACTCAAAATGATAGGAAATTGTTAAAAGTCTCAAATTTTTATAAAACACAGAGGAATTACATTAAATTGTTGTACTAAGGCCAGCAGCAGCCAGTTGGGCTGCTGCTCTCATAATGCTGGGCAAAACTCTTCCCACCCACTGGAGTCCGGCCTAATTCAGCCAGCAATGACTGCCTTTGGAATATAGTGAGCCTTTTATTTTTATGACCTTACAGAAAACAGCCAAGTTCTGTAAAGTCTAATCCAGTTTAAAATAAAACTAAAAAACGTTTGGTATATTTTACCCTATTATATCTTTGTTTGTTTGTGACTTAAAGAATTAGAAACTCACCAGTATCCTGACTGGGCAGGAGATAAGGAAATTCATGCCTTACCTCAACAGCTAGGAAAATTCTCGATTATACCATTTTTTTTTGTGTGTGTGTGTGTGTGGGGGGGGGCAATTAGCAACTTACGCAACAACACTATTGCTCAACATCACTCCGGGAAGCTGATGGTTTCTCACTGGTAAAGTGAAGAAGTCCATGTTCAATTCAGTTCAATTCTATTTTACTTTTATTGCATCTAATCGCAACAAACACTCACCTCAAGGCGCTTTATGTTGTAAGGTAAAAACCCTACAATAATTACAGAGAAAACCCAACAGTCAAAACGACCGCCTATGAGTAAGCACTAGTTTCCTCCTTCATAACAAATGGGAATAACTCATCCATTTGGATACTGGTAAGGCTTAAAGTTAGTTATTACATTTCAACTGTGCTGATACAGGCAACCTAAGCTGATCACTGTGACAGACTTCACTTGCACTATTTCTAATCCTTGCACTGGAAACGTCCACTGTTTTTGTGCTTTTGGTGTCTTATCTAACAAACAGGATTACTTGACAATTAATAGAGCTTGCTGTGTGGCATGTCCCATCCAAGAAGAGTATGATTACATTTTGGTGTGTGAAATTCCCTGTCTGTTTTCCACAAGAAATAAATTATCTCCCGGGAGGACCTTGTCAGAATCTCCAGTCACTATTCAGAATGGCCTGTTGACATGGACTAGGATGGCTACTGCAGGAGTTCTCATTGACAAACTTTAGGATTACGTACATAGGACTACGTACTTTATATTCAAGAACTGATCTGATGATTACAGATTTATAACCAAACCACATGCATGCTCATGTACACAACTAGTACTTTTTGTATGTAGAAAATACAGAGACAGTTATTTTAACAACAGGTACACCAACTTCCATTTCAGTTTGCATTGGCCCTGGTTATAGAAATGACCTATACCTTTTTCCCCCACCTAAGCCCATGTGACACGTCACGTGATTAACAGTGGGTCAATAACTCACAGGACCACTTCCAATGCAAACCCATTAGTAAAACCCATTATATGTTAATTACTTAGGACTCTGTCCGTTGTTTAGAATTGAAGATGTCTCTTGGATGAGAGGTGAAATGTCTTGATGAACCTAAATAAGTCAAACTGCCTACTTTTCAAGCATTTGAGAAAAAACTAACATTTTCTGATGGCTGCAATAAACAGAAAATAACAGAAAAGATGTTTTTTTTTCTTTCTTTTTTTTCTTTTTTTTGAGTCTTTATGCAATATTTCATTAGAACATTTTCATTTTTCTTTCTCGCTCTTTCTCTCTCTCTCTTTTTTTTTATACATTTGAGTGAAATCACCATTTTTCCTTCTAAAACTGCATTTTAGCTTTCAATTTTTTGAAATGTCATTTGAAATTGCTTGGTGGATTTATGTGTGGCCATCTCGTTTCACTGGCTGTGAAATACCCCCTGCTGTCAAACTGTGTCACACATAATTTCTTTCCACGTATAAATGCAGTCTGTTCTGCCAAGACCTACAGCAACACTCCAACTTAACAGGTTTTATTCAGCTTACTGACACCTCTAGTAGCCACAGAAAATACACAATATTGACAAAAGTATTTCCTTGTATGTCTTTACACGCATATGACCTTGAGTGATATCCCATTCTTAATCCATAGGATTTAATATGATTTAGGCCCACCCTTTGCAGCTATAACAGCTTCAACTCTTCTGGGAAGGCCTTCCACAAGGTGTTTATGGGAATTTTTGACCATTTTTCCAGAAGCGCATTTGTGAACTCACACACAGATTCATCCCAAAGGTATTGTATCAGGTTGAGATCAGGACTATGTGGTCAGTCAAGTTCCTCCACAGCAAACTAGCTCATCCATGTATTTATGGATCTTGCTTTGTGCACTGGTGCACAGTCATGTTGGAACAGGAAAGGGCCATCCCCAAACTGCTCCCACAGAGTTTGGAGCATGAAATTGTCCAAAATTACTTGGTATGCTGAAGCATCAAGAGCTCCTTTCACTAGAACCAAGTCCAACTCCTGAAAAGCAACCCTCTCCATAATCTCCCCTCCACCAGACTTTTCACTTGGCACAATGCAGCCAGACAAGTACCATCCTCCTGGTATCTGCCAAAACCAGACAATCAGATTGCCAGATGGAGGAGCATGATACATCACTCCAGAGAACCTGTCTCCACTGCTCTAGAGTCCAGTGGCAGTGTGCTTTACACCACTGCATCTGACGCTTTGTATTGTGCTTGGTGAGGTGAAGCTCGGCCATGGAAACCTATTCCATGAAGCTCTCTAAACCCTGTTATTTAGAGGTCTGTAGCAACTGCAGAAAGTTGGTGACCTGTGCACTTCAGCATCCTCTGACCTTTTACGTGGCCTACCATTTTATGGCTAAGTTGCTGTAGTTCCCAATCACTTCCACTTTGTTATAATGGTATATGTACTGGTTTTTATATAGCACTTTTCTACTGATATGACATGACATGATATGACCCCTCAGAACGAACTTCATGGCTTCCCAGAGACTGGAGTTGTTTACCTCTTTGTTATCATCAGTGTTTATGTAAAAGTCTATTTTGCTTGATAGGTAGGAGCAAAATTCCTTATCTTTTAACAAAGAATTATTTAATCGCCAATTACATTTACCTTGTTTATGTTTAAGTTTTAACTGTAAAGAGACTGGGGCATGATCTGATACAAGAATATTATGGTATGAACAGTCCAAAACTTCTGACAAGAGTTTAGAATCTAAAATAAAATAATCAATACTTGAATAGGTCTTATGCACTGCTGAAAAATCAGAAACGTCTCTTGTTGTAGGATGAAGAAGTGACCAAATGTCCACTAAGTTAAATGACTGTATAAGATTGTTAAGAGTTATACTACTGTGAGAAGCCCCAGTATGTAGGTGCTGCCGATCAAGAAATGGATCTAGAACACAGTTTAGGTCTCCTCCTAAGATAATATTTGCATTTGTATCTGACAAACTGGATATAGTGTTAAAAAGATTCTGAAAGAAAATTGGGTCATCAAAATTGGGGCCACAGACATTAACTAAGGTGACTTGCGTTGAGTTTAGCTCTCCTGTGACAATCAAATATCTGCCTCTGTCATCAGAAATGGTGTACTTGTGGGCAAAGGATATGTTTTTAAAAAAAATAAGGATAGCAACACCTCTTGTCTTTGTGCTAAAGTTTGATTGGAAAACATACGAAGCCCAGGAGGGACGTAAAACTTTTGCTGCAGTTTCCCTAATATGAGTTTCCTAAAGAAAACATATATCAGCTTTAATAGTACGTAAATGAGCAAACACTTTTCCTCTCTTTATTGGGGTGTTTAGCCCTTTTACATTCCAGCTGACTAATGTAAATCCATCCCCACTGTATTTACTCGATTTTCCAGACATAGGTGATCTGCCTTATGAGAAATAGACATCGGGGGGAAAAAAAAGAAAAAAGGATCCATTAAAACAAAATGGCAGATGTGCTTCAAGAAAAGAAAAGAAAAAGAACTGTAATCTGAACACATAACACCTACAGGGGAGAACTAACACCCAAACAAAAACTCCATACCCCATTTTAAAATCACAACTAAACATAGGAGCCACAGAAGGGTCCAAGTTAGCATAACTTCCCTACTTCCTCCTACTGTTGAGGAGCTCCACCAAATAGAAACAAATAACCTTAATGCTTAAAACAAACTAAGATATTTAACATAAAAAGTGACCTCACCCATTACAAAATACAGATGACATTCTGCCATATGTGTAGAGCTTAACCCGTTTCAGAGTCAGTGTTCCAGTCTGGAGCCTCTCCTCTCAGAAATTTTTCAGCATCGGCAGGAGTGTCGAACACGCCGGTGTTATCTTTGACTGTAACCATGAACCTGGCTGGTTGTCTGAAGCCATATCGTATTTTCCTAGCTCTGCACTTCTCCTTAATCTGCTGGAAAGCCATGCACTTCTTGATAATTGCTGATGTTAAATCTGGAAAGATGAAATCTGGAAAGATGAAATCTGGAAAGATGAAATCTGGGTGCCCATTGTACCTCAAAGGTGCCTTCTCCCTCGCCAGTCTCAGCACCAGGTCTTTGGTTTG